>JAREIK010003529.1:278835-334343 GCA_029783825.1 Sapria himalayana
ACAGATTGATAGATAGGAAGAATGATATATAGAATGATCGATAGGCATATAGATAGATAAATACATAGATAAATAGATATATATATATATATATATACAGATTTATATAGAGATAGATAGATATATATATATATATATACAGATTTATATAGAGATAGATAGATAGATAGACATATAGATAGATAGATAGATATATAGACAGATAGATAGTCATATAAATAAATAGATATATAGACAGATATATAGACATATAGATATACAGATAGATAGATAAATAGATCATTTCATAGATACATATATAGGTAGACATATATACAGAAAGATAGATATACAAAAAAATAGATAGACATAGAGAGAGAGCGAGAGAGAGAGAGAGATATATATATATATATATATACATAGATAGAAAAATAGATAGATATATTGACAGAAAGATAGACAAATATATAGATTGATTGATAGACAAATAGACAAACACACAACATATAGACAAACAGAGAGATAGACAGATATATATATATATATATATATATATAGTTAGATAGACAAGTAGATGGATAGATAGATATATAGACATACAGATATATACACAAATAGATAAATAGATAGGTATATAGAAAGAAATATTGATAGATAGATAAATAGATAATAGATATATATATATATATATATATATATATATATATTTATTTATTTATTTATATGTATACACATAGATAAATAGATAGACATTAGATAGACACCTAGATAGAAAGAAATATAGATAGATATATACATATATAGATTGATACAAAGAAAGGTACATAGATAGATATAAAAATATATATATAGATATATATATATATATATATATGCATACATATAGATCATATAGATAATTAGATAGATAGATATATATATATATACACACACACACACAAATATATAGATACATATTTTGGCAAACAAATAGGCAAATCGATATACAGAAAGATATACATATAGACAAATAGATAGAAAGATAGATAAGATATATATGTTGATAGATAGATATATAGATAGATAAATAAATAGACAGAAAGATTGATAGATCAATAAACAATTAGATAGACAGATAGATAGTTAAAAAGATAAATAGATAGAATTATAGATATATTGACAACCAGATAGATAGGCAGATAGATAGATATATAGACTAACAAATATAAAAATAGACATTTAGATAGTTAGTTAGATAGTACAAATAATCAATCCATGAGGCAGGTAGATAGTCAGGCAAGGAAGCTGATAAATAGATAGATAGACAAATAGACTAATATAGAATCATACAAATAGATAGACAAACTAATATACATACCAACAAATATAAAATTAGACTAGTTTAGATAGAAAGTCAAATATATAGATAATTAGTTTGATATACAAATTTCTAGACATAATGATAGATAGATTGACAGAATTATAGAAAGAATGATAGATAGAAAAATTAAAAGATAGAAAGATAGATATATAGACAGATTGATTGATTGATATACAGATAGATAGATATACATAATGATAAAAAGAATGATAGACAGATTGATAGATAAATAGATATTTAGATGTATACATAGATTGATAGACAATATGATCGACAGATACAATATAGATAGAGATATATATATATATATAATATATAGAAAGGTAGTTGATAGATAGATAGATAGATTGATAGATAGATTGATAGATAGATTAATAGATAGATAGATAAATAGAATCTAGATAGAAGACTAATAAATATAGAGATAGATCGTTAGATAGATAGTCAGATAGATAAATAGATAGATTGACAGATTGATTAATACATATATAGATAAAGGTCGAGAGACATATAAATAGACATATACATAGACATATAGATAGACATTTTGATAGATAGAATGATAGATTAATATACAGATTGATACAAAGATTCAATAAAGATATTATTAAATAGATTTTTAGACAAATTGAAAAACATATTGACAGATAGATTGATGAATAGATTGATACACAAATTGAACACAAATTATTATATAGATTGATAGAGAGAGAGAGAGAGACAGATAGATAGCCATATAAATATGTAAATAGATAGATAGATAGATAGATAAATAGATAGATAAATAGATAAATAGATAGTCAAATACAGAAGCAAATATAAATAGATAGATAGACATATAGCTAAATAGATAGATAGATAGGTAGATAGATAAATAGACAAATAAATAAATAGATATATAGATAGATAAATAGATAGACATATAGATAGATAGATAGAAAGATAGATATATAGAAAAATTGATAGTTAGATAGATAAATAGTTAGATAGATAGTCATATAGAGAGCTACATAAATAGATAGATAGATAAAAGATAGATAGACCGAAAGATAGATAGATAGATAGTTATATAGATAGATACAGAGACATATAGAAAGATATATAGACAAATAGATAGACATATATAGACAGATAGATATATAGATAGATAGTCAAATAGATAGATATATTTATCTCAAATAGATAGATAGAAAGATAGGCACATATATAGATATATATATAGACAAAAAGATTGATAGAGAGATAGACAAATATATCGAAGGAAAAATACATATATAGATGGATTGATATATAGATAGATAGATATATATATATATACATACATAGATAGGCACATAGATAAACATATAGATAGACATATTGATCGACTAATAGATAGACACATAGATATACAAATTGATAGACCTATAAATAGACTTATAGATAGACAGATAGATATATAGATATATAGACAAATAGAAAGATATATAGATAGAGAGATAGTTAGAAAGATAAATAGACTAATATATAGAAAATTAGATAGTTTGATTGAAAGACATATTGATAGAGAGATCGATAGTTAGATAGATAGATATATAGATAGACAGATAGATAGACTAATTGATAGATTGATTGATAGATAGATTGATAGACAAAGAAATAGGTATCTAGATAGATAAGTAGATACACAAAAAAGATTGATAGAGAGTTAGACAGATAGATAGACAGAAAGATAGAGATATATAGATAGATAAATAGAATGAAAAAAAGTTTGACAGAGAGATAGACATAAAGAGAGATATATAGATATGTATATAGATAAATATATAGATAGATAGATATTTAGACAGGTATATAGATAGATAGATAGGCATAAAAATAGATAGACAAATAGATAGATAGATAGATAGCCAGATAGATAGACTAATAGATAGGCATATTGATAGGCAGATATATAAACAGATAGATTAAAAGAATATTAGAAAGATAGGCAGACAGACATACAGATAGATAGATAGATAGGGATATATATACATAAATAAAAAGAAAGATAAGTAGATAAATAGATAGACATAAAGATAGATGTATAGATATGTATATAGATAAATAGATAGATAGATAGATATTTAGACAGATATATAGATAGATAGATTAGCATACAAATAGATAGACAAATAGATAGATAGATAGCCAGATAGATAGACTAATAGATAGGCATATAGATAGGCAGATATATAAACAGATAGATTAAAAGAATATTAGAAAGATAGGTAGATAGACAGATAGATAGATAGATAGGGAGATATATACATAAATAAAAAGATAGATATGTAGATAAATAGATAGACAAATAGATAGATAGATTGACTGAAAGATAGATACATAAATAGTCTAATAGATAGTTAGATACAAAGATAGAAAGAAAGATAGATAAATAGATAAAGAATTAGATAGACAAATATATAAACAAATAGATAAACAAATAGATAGACAAAAAGATTGATAGAGAGATAGATAGATCAATTAATAGAAAGATATAAACATAGATAGAAAGATAGATAAACAAATAGTTAGATAGATAGATAGACATATAGATATATAGATAGATTAATAGATACATATATATACAGATTGATTGATTGTTAGATAGGAAGATTAATAGATAATTAGATAGATAGATCTATAGATAGATAGTTAAATTGATAGATATCCATATAGATAGATAGATAAGTAGGAAGATAGAAATATATGTAGACATATAGATAGACAAATAGATAAATAAAATAATAAACATATAGATAAACAGTTAAATATATATGTAGATAGATAGACATATAAATATATAAATAGATAAATAAATAAATAAATAGATTGATAGAGAATTAGATAGATAAATAGTCATATAGATAAAAAGATAAATAGATAGACAAAAAGATAGATAAATAATATAGAAAGAAATAGATAAGCATATTATAGACAAATAGTCAGAAATATACTTAGACAAAATGTTTGTCATAAAGATAGGAAGTTAGATAGACTAATATATATATATATATAGATAAACTGATAGATATATAGATAGACAGACAGACAGACAGATAGACATATAGATAAATAGATAGATAGATAAATATTTAAATGGATAAATAGATTGATTGAAAGATAGATAGTCAAATAGAAATATAGATAGATAAACACATAGAAAGATATATAGATAGGAAAATAGATAGATAGATAGATAGATTGAGATACAATTAGATAGATAGATAGTTAGATAGTTAGATAGATAGATAGATATGTACATATAGATAGAGAAAAAGATAGACATATCGATAGCTAAATAAATAGAAAGATAGATAGATAGACAGATAGATAGACAGATAGATATATATATAGATAGATAGACTAATTTATAGATAGATTGATATATTGATAGATAGAATAATTGACATATAGTTAGATAAATAGATAGATATATATATATATATATATAGATTTATAGATACATAGTCAAATAGATAAATAAATAGATAGATAGATAAATACATAGAAAGTCAAATATATAGACGAATAGATTGGTAGATTAATAGATAGAATCATACACAAATTAATAGACAAATTTATAGATTGATTGTTAGACATAAAGAGATTGATAAACAAATTTATAGACAAATTGATAGATATATTGACCGATAGATTTATAGATAGATTAATCCACATATTATTACATACATAGTGGACATATATATAGAGAAATATATCGATAGATACATAGATATATTGATAGATAATTAGATAGATAGAAAGACATATAGATAGACAGATATATAGACAAATTGAATAGACAATTAGAAAGATAGATAGTTAGATAATTAAATTGTTAGATTGACAGAAAGATAGAGATAGAAATATACAGATAGATAGACAAATAGATAGACATATAAATAGACAAATAGATAGACAGATAAAGAAAAAAAGATAGATAGATAGATATATAGATATATAGATAGACAAATAGGATAGATAGAGATATATATATATATATATATAACTGATTGATAGACTGATAGAGAGATAAATTGATAGATAGAATAATAGATAAATAGTTAGATAAATAGATAGACAAATATAAGATAAATAGACCGAGAGATAATAGATAGTTAGAAAGATAGATAGTCAGTTAGATAAACTAATAGATAGATATATAGATAAATAGATATACAGATATATATATATAGAATCATATACAAATTTATAGATAGATTTATATATATATTGATACACAAATTGATAGATAAATAGATTGGCATATTTTTTAACAAATTGATAGATAGATAGATAGATTGATAGATTGATAGATTGATAGTTAGATTAATACGCATATTGATTCATAGATATTAGACAAATATATTGATAGATAGATATATAGACAGATAGATAGAAAGATAGATAGATATATAGAGAGATAGAAAGAAATATAGATAGATATATATAGCCAAACATATAAATAGAGAGATAGCCAGATATGTAGATAGATAGTGAGATAGATAGATCAATAGACAGATAGATAAACAAATAGAAAGACAATTAGATAGATAGATAGATTGATAGAAAGATAGACATATAGATAGACAGATAGATAAACAAAAAGATTTATAGAGATTAGTTAGATAAATAGACTGAAAGATCTAAAAAAGATATACAAATTGATAGATAGAGAAATAGATAGATAGATAGACAGACATATATATATATATATATTGATAGAAAGTTAGATAGATAGAAAGATATATAGATAGAAAGATAGATAAACAGATATATAGACATATAGTTGATAGTTCAAAAGATATATAGATAGATAGGTATACATATTGATAGACATATAGATATATAGATAGATAAATAGATAAGCATTTAGATAGATAAATAAAAAGATTGAAAGATAGATACACATATAGATATATAGAAAGATAGACTGATATAAAGACATATAGATAGACAGATAGATAGATAGAAAGATATATATTCATATAGATTGATAGATAGTTAGATAGTTAGTTAGTTAGATAGATAGATAGATAGACGGACAGATATATAGATAGACAGATAGACAGATAGCCAGATAGATAGATAAATAGATAGACAAATAGATAGACAAATAGATTGACATATAGATAGATAAATATATATAGATAGATATATATAGTTAGATAGATAAATATATAGATAGATAGTTAGATAGATAGATACACATACATAGATATAAAGATTGATAGACACATAAATAGACAGATAGATAAATAAATAAATTTATTATATCATATATATATATATATATATATATATATATATATATATATACATTTATAAACTGATAGATACACTGATTGATAGAAAGATTGATAGTCAAATAAATAGATTAAGAGATAGGCAGATAGATAGACTAATAGATAAAGAGATAAATAGATAGATAGATAGTCAGTGAGATAAACCAATAGATAGATAGATAGATAAATATATAGAAAGATAGATTGATAGATAGAATGATACATAAATTAATAGGTTGATAGATTGATAGATTGATAGACTATCTGATAGAAATATTGATTGATAAATTGATAGACAATAAGATAGATAGTTAGATAGATAGATAGATAGACATATATATATAGACATATAGTTAGAAAAATAGTTAGATTGAAAGTTAGCCATATAGTTAGATAGATTGTAGATAGTAAGATAGATAGATAGATATGTAGATACATAGATAGACAATTAAATAGATATACATATTAATAGAAATATAGATAAAAAGATAAATAGACCGATAAATAGATAGATAGTTATATAGATTGATATATAGATAGTTAGACATATATATAAATAGATAGAAACACAGATATATAGATAAGAACATTGATACACAGAATGAATTAGAACTTAATAGACAATTTATATATATAGATTGATAGACAAATTGATAGATAAATTGGTAGAGAAATTGATTGGCAAATAGATAGATAGATAGATCGACAAATTGAAAGGCAAATAGATAGATAGATAGATAGATCAACATATTGATAGATAGATTGATACACATATTGATACACAGATAGATGGGCATGTAGATAGACAGAAAGATAGGTAGGTAGGTTGATATATGGAAAGTCATATAGTTAGATGTATAGATATATAGATAGAAAGATCTATAAATAGCTAGATAGATAGATAGATAAATATATAGAGATATAGATAAAAAGATTGACAAATAGATAAACAAATCGATAGAAAGAGATAGACAAATAGATAGGCAGATAGATAGATATATAGACAGACAGACAGATATATAGATATATAGATAGATAGATAGATAAATAGATTGATAGATAAATTGATAATCAGATAGATAGATATCTAGACAGATAAATAGATAGATATATAAATGAATAAATAGATAGGTCAGTAGATAGATAATAAGATTTATTGATAGATAAATAGGTTCAAAGATAGATAGATAGACAGATAGGTAAACACATAGATTTATATATAGATAGGCAGATAGATAGACAATAATATATATAGAATGATAAATAGATATATATTTATATAGATAGATAGTAAGATAGATAGATATACAAATAGACATACAAACAAATATATAGATATATAGACTGATAGATTGACAGATAGATAGGCATATTGATATATATGTATATAGATAGGTAGATAAATAGTCAGATAGATAGACAAATAGAAAGACAAATAGATAAACATATAGATAGAAAGAAAGATAGAAATATATATAGATAGATAGATAGATAGATAAAAAGATTAATAGAAAGTTAGATAGATATATAGACAAAAATATAGATAGAGAGATAGAGAGAGACAATAAATAGACAGATAGATAAACAAATAGGTAGATTGATATATAAAAATATCGATTGATAGGGAGATAAATAGATTGATAGACTGATTAATAGATAAATAGACATGCAGATAGATTGATTGATTTATAGACATGTAGATAGATAGATAGAAAGATAGATAGATAAATAGATAGATGGACAGATAGAGAGACAAATAAAAAGATTTAAAAATACATAGACAGATATATATACATATAGACAGACAAAAGAAAGACATATAGATAGAAAGATAGATAGATAAATAGATAGATTGATATACAGATAGAGAGATAGATAAATGGACAGATAGATAGATAGATAGATACATAGACAGATATATAGACAGATAGATAGATAGATGGACAAAAAGAGAGATAGATAGACAGATAGATAGACTTATAGATAGATAAATAGATAACTTGACTGACAGATAGAAAGATAGATGATAGATAGATAGACAGATATATAGATAGACATACATATAGATAAATAGACAAATATATAAATAGATAAATCAAAATATTGATCCATAGATAAATAGATAGATACATTTATAGACTGATAGGTTGATAGGTAGATAGAGAGATTGATAGATAAATTGATAGATATATATATATATATATATATATATAGATATAGATAGATAGAAAGTTAGGCAAATAGATAGATATATAGATATACATATGTATAGATAGATAGATTGATTGACAGATAGACACATAAACTAATATATTTTAGACTAAAAGATTGATAGAAACATAGAATAGTAGACAAAAAAGAAAGAAAGAGAGAAACAAATGTAATAATATATATATTAATAGATAGATATCCAGATAGAAAAATTATAAAATGATAAATTGATAGATAGATTGACTGATTGATAGTTATATAGATTTATAGATAGATAGATAGATACATAGATAAATAGTTATAAAATATGATAAATTGATAGATATGATAGATAGATAGATAGTTAAACAAATAGATAAACATTTAGAAAATAAATATATTGAAATATAGATAGATATAAAGATAGGTAGATATACAGATATACTTATAGATAAATAGATAGATAGATAAACAAATAGATATTTTGATAGATAAACACAATGACAGATTAAATGATAGATAGATAGATAAATAGATACATACAGAGATAAATAGAAAGATAGTTAAATAGTATATAGATAAATATATAGTAATATATATAGAAAGACTAACACAAATAGAAAAATAGATAGTTTGAGAGATAGACATAAAGACATTTATATAGAACGATAGATAGATATATAGCTTCATATATAGAGAGATAGATAAAAAGGTAAATAGATATACACATAGAAAGATAGAAAGAAATATAAATAGCTAGAAAGATAGATAGACATTTTCATAGATAGATAATTAAATAAATAGAGAGAGAAAGATAACTAGATCGAGAAATAGATAGATTGAGAGAAAGAAAAATACCTAGATCAAAAAATAGATAAATAGATATATAGATAGATAAACAGACAGACACACAGACAGATAGACAAATAGATAGATATATAGATAGATATATAGAAAGAAAGATAGATAGATAGATAAATAACTAGATAGATAGATAGATAGATATACTGATAGGAAGATAAATATATACTCAAAATGATAGTTATACAGATAGACATATTGTAGATATATATAGACAAATAGATAAATAGAAAAATAGATAAATAGATAGATCTATAAATAGTCATATAGATATATAGATCAATAGATTGATAGATATATAGATATAAAGATAGAAAGATAGATAGATAGATAGATAGATAGATAGACAAATAGACAGACAGATAGATAGATAGATTTTCAAATAGACATATAAATAAATAGATAGACAAATAGACAAATAAATAGATACACATATAGACAAATAGTAAATAGTCAGATATAGAGATAGATAGAAATATATATAAATATATATATAAAGTCAAATTGCTATTAAAATTGGTGGATAGACAAATAGAAAGATTGACTGATAGACTGATAGATAATAAAATAGATAGATAGATATATTGATAAATAAATATATAGATAGACAAAAAGATAGATAGATAGCTAGATAAATAAATCGATAGAGAGATAGGAAGGTAGATAGTTACATAGATAGATAATAAAACAAATAGATATACAGATAGAATAATAGACAGAGAGGTAGATAAATAGATAGGCAAATATATTGAAATAAAAATATATAAAAAGACAGATAGATAGATAGATAGATAGAAAAATAGATAGATAGATAGATAGACAAATTAATAAATAGTATGATAGAAAGATAGATAGACACATAATTAAATATATAGATAAAAATATAGATAGATAGATCATATTGACAAATAGATAAATAGATTCTTAGAAAGATAGACTAATGAACAAATAGATAGATAGAGAGAAATATATATGGATGAATTAATAGATAAATATATATAAAGATATAGAGATAAATAGATAGACTAATAGAAAGATAGATAAATAGTAAGATAGACATATATATAGATTGATAGATAAATAGGTTGATAGATTGATAAAAAATTGATTGATAGATATAGACATATAGAAAATAGACTGATAAGCATATAGAGATAGATAGATATATATATATATATATATATATATTGATAAATAAATAGATATATATATATAGATACATATATAGATATATTCATAGTTATCTATACAGATAGACAGATATACAAAAATCTAGATACAAATATAGATAGATATACACATCAGATAGACAAAAAAATATATAATATATAGATAAATAGATAGATAGATAAATAAATAGATAGTCTGATTAATACATAGATACATAGATAGAAAGATAGATATATTTATAGATAGTCTGATATATAGATAGATATATCGACATTAAGAAAAATAGACAGATAGACAGACAGACGGATAGATAGATAGATAGATAGATACACAGATAGATAGACAATTAGACTGATAGACTAATAGGTAGTTAGATAGTTTAACTAATAGAAAGATTGAATGATAGATAGATAGAAATAATGATAGTTAGATAGTTCTATAAATAGATATATATATATAAAGATATAGAGTTAGATAGTTTAATAGATAAATGATAGACATATAAACATTTAGATAAATAAATAAATAAACATATAGATATATAGACACATAGGCAAATATGCATAATAGATTTAAAGATTGATGGATAGATAGTTGATACGATAGATAGGTAGATAAATAGAATGATAGATATTTTTTTTTTAAAAGGCTTTTATCGTTTATTAAAGAAAACATAACCCTCACTTGTAGGCGGAGGAAAACCTTTACAACCTCAGAAATCTATTTTGTAAGACTATACATTTACAGGGAAATTCCCTATTCCAAAATATAGAGCATTATCCTTATTTAAGTTAGCTCTGGCGGAAGCCGCTCTCTTTGTGATTCTTCATAATTATGTAACAATGAACAGCAGGTAGACTTTCCACACCTTCAGGTATACTCATCTCAGCAGCGGAAGGACTCATGGCAGCAACAGATTTCTCTCTGCATAGGTGTATGCACTTTGTAATAATTTTATTCGCCCATGGCAGCAACAGACTGCGCTTATGGCAGCAACAGACAGCAACAGCCTTCCTCAGCATCTTCTTTATTCTCCCATCATCCTGATTTTTTGTGTAGGCAGGTTCAGACAGCTTCTTCCACATCAACAGACAGCAACAGACAGCAACAGGCTTCCACACCAGCAGGTTTTCAACCGACAGCTACGTAGGTCCCTACCTCTGTGTGGAGGCAATTATAGCAGCAGCAGCATCTGGAGGCAGTATATGGGAATAGTGCTGGCCATGAGGTCGGGCCTCTATCTCTCCTCTTCCTCGTGCATCTGGCTCTTCTCTTCACATACTTTCTAAAAGGTTTCCCACCATCTTCCTTCCTCGTTTATACACTATCGATCCTGTAACAAAACCAAAGAGAAAAAAACGAACGTGCCTACAAGATCTTGACACCCTATTACCCTTATCCTTGATTAAACTTATACAACATAAGACTAAAGCTCCATAGAATTGTCGATTTCTCCTCCTTAACAATCTGCAAGAAATACAAATTGTCCTACAAGGAAAGTCAAAGTATATACTTTCTAAAGAGAATATCGAATTCTTCCGAAATGCAGAATCAACACATATTTTTATAAATACAGAATTAGTACATACATACATATTATTTTGACACCCTTGCATTTTTAGCTATGCACTATTCCGCCGAAATGCAGAATTAACACATCCTGCAATGGGATCTCCTACATTTATACCCTATTATAATTCTTAACCTCCTTCAAGGGAAGTCAAGATACCTCCTTTAAGATACTCACTATTCTGCCAAAAAGCAAAGTTAAGACATTTATGATTCTAATCTGTATACTTCTTTTTTGAATTCAAAATTCTAAATTAAGCTTTAAATTTTATTTTATTTTTGAATATGACTCAATCTCCACCCTGCCATTCCATTTAATTGTGAGACAGAAACTCTGTGAAATGATGAATTCCCGCTCAATCCATCAGAAAGTAGAGACTTTGTCATACCTTCATGGTCTGTTTATTTGTTCTAATATAAGGAATTCCCATTTTATCTAAACATTCTATTCCCTTTAGTTTGTTTGGCATGATTTCCTCGTTATATTCAATATCTCCTCTGGTGGTGCCTATTTTAGATAGATTGTCCGCTAGATTATTAGCTTCTCTATATATATGTATTATTGAGGCCTTCAGTTTGTCCAGAAGACTAAGAACTACTTCTAGGTCCTCTTCATACCTCCATAATATTTTCTTATTGATTACTATTTCAACTAGTAATTTTGAGTCTACCTGGACTTCAATGTTTTTAAAGTTTAACTGCTTACATATCTCTAACCCTGTTTTTAATGCTCTAATTTCTGATTCTAAAGCCGAGGAGGCTCTACTAGATCTGGTGAAAGCTCTCTGTACTATCCCTGTATGATCTCTTATTACCCCGCCTCCTCCTGCTATTCTAGTGTCCCTGCTAAAACTCCCATCCGTATTAAGTGAGAGTTTGCCAACCGGCAGAGCATTCCAGTATATACATTTAGCCCATTACTATTTTAAGACTTTATATGTGAGATCCCATTCTTTCTCAAGCTTCTTTTCTTGTTTCATTTCCTGTATTACTATTGGTTTTATTATTGATATATTACATATATCCTTTTTAATATCATTTATAATTTCTGTTAAACTCATCCTTATATTTTCAAATTTACTTTTGTTTCGAGATTTCCATATGCACCAAATAATTAGATGCGGCAGTTTCCTGATTAAGCCATTTCCTGGTGGGGCTTTTCGTGTTTTCTTTTTCCCATTTTTTAACTTTATCTATTAATCCATAATCTATTTTGCATATTCTTTTTTCCCCTTCCATCTCTCTCCATATTTCTGCTGCGATGGGTCCATTAGAAAGCAAATGATCAGTTGTTTCGACCGCTTATGAACAGCATTCGCATCTTGATGCCATGTTTATCCCTTTCTTTTGTATATTTCTATCTACCGGTATAGCATTCATTAATGCCTTCCATGTGAAGGAGCGCATTTTTTGCGGGATGTTTTCTTGCCATACCCATTTAAATACAGTTTGAGCCGGTTTTTTCTTTCTGACCAAATCTTTTGCCGACTTGAGGGAAAAGTTTCCTTGTGGTGTTAACGTCCATTTCCAGCCACTCTTCTTTAGTATAGAGTGTGAGTCTACTATCTCTTTTTGTTTTTCCATTGACTTCCAACTGTTCAAAACTTTCTTAGAGGTCTTATTCTTATTATCTAAATATCTTACCCTCATAAATTTAGCCCAAAGATTATCGCTTTCTTTAAGTCTCCACCAGCTTTTACAGTCCCAGGCAGCTGCCGAGTCCTGGAGACTCATTAGACCTAAACCTGCTTCCTCTTTCGGATAACAGATACTTTTCCAGTCCTTCCAGTGTAATTTATTTCTGCCTTGTTTTTTACCCCATAAGAAGTTAGCCATTTCTGATTCGAGTTTTTTAATAAATTTTTTAGGGGGATGTATCACTGATAAAATGTGTGTTAGTGTGCTTTGTAATACGTATGAAAGCAGCGTAATCCTCCCCCCAAATCCCAGGAGCTCTTCTTTCTATCCTGCTATTTTCTTTCTTATCTTGTCTTGAAGGTAAGTTAGATATTCTTCCTTCAACCTCCCCTCATATATCGGACAACCTAGATACATTAATGCCCCTTTAATTTCTGCAAAACCTATAATATTTTTTATTTTATCTACTAACTTTAATTTTGCATTTTTAGCAAGCATGAACTGATATTTACTTTTATTAACCATTTGGCCTGTCTCTTTTTCAAATATTTGAAGAAGATCCATAAGATTCATTAAAGACTTTATGCTAGTATTAGTAAATATTATAAGGTCATCTGCGTAAGCTAAACAGCCTATTCTGGGTGTATTCCTTGGTTATCAGAATGACATTATTTTACCTTCGGATATTTTCTTATTCAAGTTTCGTATTAATAGTTCTAAATAGATATCAAAAAGAAGGGGGGATAACGGATCCCCTTGCCTTAAACTTTTATTTGGTTTAAATTCCTCACTTATCTTACCATTTACCAGTACTCTTACCCAAGTACTTGAAATGCATCTATATATTAGATCTATGGTCAACTCAGAGAAGCCGAACCTTCTTAGCACAAAGCAAAGGGTATCTCATTCCACTCTATCGAAGGCTTTCGATAAATCTAGTTTGACCACTAAGTTTTTTCCTCTAGATTTACCTCCTATCTCTTTCATCATTTCTGATGCAAATTTTATATTTTCAATCATTAATCTATTTTTAACAAAGCCCGTTTGTTCCTGAGATATTATTGACGGTAAAATTAAGCTTAGCCTATTTTTTAATATTTTTGCCAATATTTTATAAATAGCATTGCATAAACTTCTTGGTCTATAATCCTCACATTTCTATGGTTACTCTTTTTTTGGAATTAATACTATAAAAGATTTTACCCATGATTTTGGGATTTCCGCACCTACAAAAAAACATGCAATTGTGGGGACTAGCTCAGTTTTAATCGTATGCCAGTTTACCTGGAAAAAATAATTATTCCAACCATCAGGCCCTACTGCACTATCTTTATCAAGACTAAAGACAACCTCTTTAACTTCTGGTTCTTCTGTGATTAATTCCATTAATTGATTTTGAGCTTCCATGATGGTCGCCCTAATCTCATGCATTAGAGAATTATCTGTCCTACATGACTGACTACATAGTTGATTTTCAAAAAAAATTTAAAGAGAGCTCCTATTTCCTTTTCATCTTCTACCCATTTTCCTTCTTCATTTATTAGTCCTTTAATTTTATTTTTTTGAGATTTTATTTTAGACATATTATAAAAAAATTTTGTATTACGATCACCATCTTTTAACCATTTTATTTTTGCACGCTGTTTCCAATAAATTTCTTCCATGTGTAATTTCAATCTCAGTTCTCCTTTAGCCTTACTTAATTCTACCCTAGTTTCATTATTATTAGTGGAGTCAAAATCTTGCTCCAGCTTGGCTACTTTTTCTTCTAGTTTTTTTAGCTCCTGATTTAATTTCCCAAAAACCTCTTTATTCCATGTTTTTAAACAAGCTTTTAGCCTCAGAAGTTTAATTGATAGAACTTGCATCGGTTTTTCCTCTGCTGGCTCTTTCCAAGACTCA
This sequence comes from Sapria himalayana, assembly GCA_029783825.1. Lineage (NCBI taxonomy): Eukaryota > Viridiplantae > Streptophyta > Magnoliopsida > Malpighiales > Rafflesiaceae > Sapria > Sapria himalayana. The sequence continues at coordinate 294,811 of JAREIK010003529.1, forward strand.
CTGACAAGTCCTGCGAAGCTCGCATGCTTTACCCACATATTTTGGAATTTAAAATTAGACATATTACCATGGTTTCTTTGAATCATGATAAGCAAGAGGCTATGGTCAGAGCAAGTTCTATTCAGGTGTCTAAGCCCCGTAATCCCTTGTGAGGTGACCCACTTTGTGTTACACATTATCCTATCCAGTCGAGCCCAGATAACTCATCTTTTTTTCCAATTATTGCACCAGGTATATCTCTAACCAGTGAAATCTATTTCCATTAGATTAGTAATGGCTATTGTGTCATTAAATTGTTTCATGGCTACCATATCCAGTGGTTTGCCACCTTTCTTTTCTTGAGGGCTTCTAATTATGTTAAAGTCGCCTCCTATAATCCAAGGTGAATTTCTACTTGCTATATCTTTCATTTCTTCCCATAAGGCCAACCTAGATTGTTTATCATTTTTTGCTTAAACTACTGATATTATTTGATCTGTGCTCTTATCTAATTTGAAATGTACTATTTGTTCGGTATCTTTTATTATTTCAATTTTCAATTTACTGTGCCATAAAATCCAAAGTTTACAATTTAGGTTAGCATAAGCCTTATTAAAACCTAGAATTTCTCTATATTTATTTAGTTGATCTTGCAGGACCATTGGTTCTGCAATAATCATTAATGAGATTTTATGCTCGTTAATTAAAAGTCTTAATCTATTTATCGTGTGGCTATTAGCAACCCCCCTAACATTCCAATATAGACATCTATCCATTAAAAACTAATTTAGCTTGGGCTCGAGTTGTACACTTAGATTCATAAGACATGTTAGCATATTTTTTCGTATTTCTTACTATTTTGGGAGTATGAGGAATTTCATGCCTAATCTCATTGTATTTTACCTGTTTTCCGAGCACCATGGCCATTTGCTTTAGGGCCTCCATGGATTGGGTTCTTGAAAGATTCCCCCAATCTTCATTATAAATATATATATCATCCTTTGCTTTCACCTCAGGCTCGTCTTGAGATACATCACCCTTGTGACTTGAGGGGCAACTAAAAATTTCCGGTTCATCTTCAGGAAAATCAAGAAGATCCTCATCTATCCACGCATAATCATCAAGTTTTTCTTTCAATACAATTCTGGTTTTAGATGTTTTTTTATATTTTCTCTTGTGTTTTACCTCCTCCCATCCTTTATTTGAGCTAACATCATTCTTTATCCCCATGTTAGTCTCTATCGGGCTTCCTTCCTCTTGAGTAATAGTTGGATTATCTGGTGGGATGCTTGATATTATTCCACTGTCCAGATCTCCCTTCGGCTGGATATTTAGTTTGAGAAGTGAAGCCTCCTCTTTCCTTACCCATTGCATCACCTTTGTTCCTCCTCCTTCATGCTGCTGCCCGTTATTATGCTCTTCTTTCCTCACCTTACACGATAAACTTTCATGCCCGAGCCTCTTACATTTTATGCAGTAAGGAGGAAGGCTTTCGGGGAGGATTGTTTGCCAAAACCTCTCGGCCTGTTCCCCTTCCCCACTACCTATCCATATTTTGTTGGGTGGTTTAGTTAAGAGGTTTAGCTCGACACATACACGTGCTTTATTCGGCCTTGACATGGTTACTGTGGCTTCATCTCGTAACATGGGCTTACCCAAACACGACGAAATTGCATAGAGAGATGTTTCGGAGAAAAGATGAAGTGGCAGAAAAGGCAATGTAAACCATACCGGGGCTAAAGGCGCCTCTTCAAGAGGGGTAAAATCCTTTGTCCACTTCAGTATACGCATGGGGAAGCCGTCAACTTGTCATAATCCATGCTGCCATAGGCGATATTGATCTTCTAGTTGAAAGCATTGCATCACGACATGTTTGCCATCGAAATCAGCAAATTTCACCTTCCCCTTGGGCTTTAAATTGTCGATGAATTTCTAAACTCCAATCGCACGAGGCCTGCCGTGAGAGAACTTACCAACGAGCATCTATTTGAAAGGTTCTAAGAGCCTTCGAGATTCTTCAGCAGAGAAGATGATAGCAGGGAGCCCGTTTTTGTTCCCTTGAGTTCGTGAAATCGGCGCGGTTCCCTTCACCATCGAGGCAAAAGACTTATTATTTAATAATAAGTCAGATTTTTCCATTCTCACCTTGAGTTGAGTTTGGTTTGAGCAGCAATGGAGTGTTCTTCTCTCTTGGTTGCTCAATCTAGCAGTTACACAAAAACACTATGCAAATATTGTATCGAACAGCAATTCACGAAGCAATTTGCCCAATAATTCACTCAACTATTCGCATAACAGTTTATTCCAGTAAATCGCGAGAGAAAAGCCAGAGAAATGCGCAGAAGAAAATCACGAGAGGATTTTCGCGAGAGATCCAAGGAGCCCTTCTGGCTTCTAATTTAGCTTATTATTTCTTACCAATGTTGTTGTTCATGTTCGCCCATATTGCTTCATTCACATAATAGTTTTCCTTTTTGTAAATATTAGAAATTTCGCGAGAGAACCAAGGAGCACTTCGTTGCGCAAAACTAGCAGTTACACATAATAGCACTATGCAAATATAACATCAAACAGCAATTCACGAAGCAATTTGCACGATAGTTCACTCAACCAATCAAATAATAGTTTATTCAAGATAAACACGAGATAAAACATTAGAGAGAAAATTGCAAGAGAATCTATATCGATCAGCAATTCACGAAGCAATTTGCACAATAATTCATTCAACAAATTCACATAACAGTTTATTCAAGATAAATCGTGAGAGAGAAAGTCCAGAGAAAACCACAAAAGAATTTTCGCGAGAGGGTTCCGCGAGCATTTTTTTCCGAAAGATTTATTGTCTATCTCTCTGTCTTTAATAGAATGATAGATAGATAGATAGATGGATATATAAATACACAGATACACAGATTATCTGATAGATAGATAGATAAAAAGATAGTTAGATATAATGAAAGAATGATTGTTAGACAAATAAATAGATATACATATAGATACTTAGATAGTTACAAAAAAAGATACATAAACTTATATACATTCAGATAAATAAACAAATAAATACATTGATATATAGAAAGATACACAAAAAGACAGACTTATTAATATAAAGATAGATAGATAATAAGATAGACATGCAAATAGATAGATAGATAGTTAGATAGGTAGACATATAGATAGATAGACTTGTAGACACATAGACACATTGATAATTACATAGATAATAGATCGATTGACATATAGACACATAGAGACATAGACACATAGACACAACGATACATAAACTAATGATAAATTCAGATATATAAAAATTACACTTATATACTAATAGACGGATAGATAAATAGGCAAATAGATAAATAGATGGATAGACATATAGATAGATAGATAGACAGCTAGATAGATAAATAGATAGATAGATAGATAGATAAATAGATAGACAGATAGATAAATAAATAGACAAATAGACAGATCATTAGATATATATAAAGACTAATAGATAGAAAAATAGACCGAAATAGAAAGATTTAAATAGATAGATAGATATACAAAAAGATAGATAAATCAATAGATAGATAGATAGATAGAAAGATCGACAAATAGATAGATAAAAAGATAAATATATAGATAGATAGACACATAAATAGATATGCTAATATATAGATAGATAGATAAAAGATAATTAGACACATAGATAAATAAACATATGAAAATTTACACAGATAGACAGATAAATATATAGATAGATTGATAGAGAGACTTGTAGAAAGATAGACAAATAGATCTATACTTAGATAAATAGATAGATAGATAAAAAGATTGTTAGATTGATAATTAAATAGAGATAGACAAATAGATAATAGACAAAAAGAGATATAAATAGATAGATAGATAAACAACACATAGACAAATAGACCGATAGATAGATTATTCACATAGATAGACAGATAGATAAATCAATTGATACATTAATACATAGGTAGATAGATAGATAGATAGACACATAAAGAGATGGACAGATCAATAAATAAAGATATAGAAAGATAGACTAATAGAGAAATACTTATATAGATATAAACATAAATAGGAAGATAGATAGATGGATAGATAGACAGATGGATATATAAATAGATAGATAAATAGATTCACTCTTAGATATATAGAAAGAAAGACAGATAGATAGTTAGATAGATAGATAAATAGATATGATGTTAGATAATTATATAGATAGATAGATAAACATATAAATATTTAGATAAATAAACAAATACAAATATAGATATATAGATAGATAAAAAACTAGATTAATATATAGAGAGATATATATATAGATAGATACCAAGAAAAATTGATAGATAGATATACAAATAGATAGATAAATATAAATTTAGATAGATAAATAGATAAATTGATAGTATAATAGGCTAATTGACTGAAAGAGAAATAGACTGATAGATATAAAGACACACATATGCATAGATAAATAAATAGATATATATATATAGATAGACACATAGATAGATAGTCAGATAGAAAGAAAGAAAGAAAGATGGATATATAAATAAATAAAATACCCTAGACAAATATTTAAATAGACAAATTGATAGATAGGATAGCTAGATATATAGATAGAAAGATAAATAAATAGATAGAAAGATAGATAGATAGATAGATATATATATAGATAGATTGATAGGCAGATAGATAGATAGATATAAATATATACACATTGAAGGATGGTCAAATATTCAGATAGATAGATATAGAGATTCCGAGATAGACAGATTGACATATATATTAATTGATAGTTATATAGATTAACAAATAAAGTGATATATAGATATACAAATAGATAGAAAGATAGATAGATAGATAAATAGACAAATATATAGATAGCCAGATATATATATAGACAGATAGTCACATAGACAGACAGATAGATAGATAGATAGATAGATAGATATGCAAAAGGACAAATAAACTGATAGATAGAATGATAGATAGACACTAAAAGAGATAGACAGATATATAGATAGACAAATAGACATAAGATATTTAGATAGATATACAAATAGATTGATAGACAGACACATAGACATATAGATAAATAGAAAGATACATAGATAGACAAATAGATAGATATACATATAGATAGATAGATTGATTGATTGATATATAGATAGATAGAATGATAGATAGATAGACAGATAGCTAGTTATACAGATATACAGATAGATAATAGACATATAGATATATAGAAATATATATAGATTGATAGATACACAAATAAATAGATAGATCAATAGATAAATAGATTGAAAGATAGATAATTATATAGATGGATCTATAGATACACAGATAGATAGACATATAAATAGACAAATAGTTAAATAAATAGATATACAGATATGCAAATTGATAGATTGGAAGATATATAAATAATTAGATAGATATATTGATAGATAAGTAGACAAATAGATAGATTGAAAGATAGATAGATAGATAGTCAAAAATTTTAATTGATAAATAGTCAAATAGACATATAGATAGATATACAGATATACAGCTAACCAGATAGAAATATGGGTAGATATATATATATATATATATATATATATATATATATATATATATAGATATACACAAATAGATAAATAAATAGATAGAAAATTGTTTTGTTAGATAATGAAATATATAGATAGATAAATATGCAGATATACTAGAATATAGATAGATAGATAAACGTATTGACGTATAGACATATAGTCAAATAGATAGATAAAATGATAGACATATAGATCAATAGATAGGTAGATTGATAGACTAATAGATATATAGATAAATAGATAGATATACAAATAGACAGATTGACAGAGGAACACAAAGAGAAAGAAAGAAAGAAAATAGATAGATAGCTAGATAGATCGATAGACATATAGATAGATAGATAGATAGATATATAGATAGATAGTTTGATATACAGTTAGACATATTGATAGATAGATAGACATTTAGATAGATAATTAAATATAGACAGATAGATGAATAAATAGATAGATAGATAGATAAAAAGATAGACTGATTGACAGATAAAAAGATAGACTGATTGACAGATAAAGAGATAGACTGATAGTCTAATATGAAGAAAGATAGTTAAATAGTTAGACAGCTAGACATATAGATAGATAGACAAACATACAGATAGATAGATAGATTGTTAGTTAGTTAGTGAATTAGACAGATTTAAGCATAAACAAATTGATTGATAAATTGATAAATTGATAAATTGATAAATTGATAGATAAATACCTAGATCCATAGACATATAGATAAATAGACAAATAGAAGGTTAGACAGAAAGACAAATATATAGATAATAAGATAGACATATAGATCGATATATAGATACAGAGATATCCATATATATATATATATATATAGATAGATAAATTGATAGATAGACCTATAGATAGATTGGTAAAAAGATAGATGGATATACACATAGACTTATAAACTAAAAGACTAATAGAAAGGAAAATAGATAGATAGATAGATAGACACATTGAAAGAAAGATAAATAGGTATACAAATAAATATATAGAAAGATTGATAGATAGATGGATAGATATATAGAAAGATAGATAGACAGATAGACAGACAGACAGATAGATAGTTAAACAGACAAATAAATTATAAAGAGATTGATAGATCGATATATATTTATATATAAACAAAATGATTGATTCAAAAATTGATAGAAAGACAGTTAAAATGTTTGATAGATAGAAAGATAAATAGTTGCATAGATTGATAGATAGACATTGACATATAGACAAATAGATAGATAGATAGATAAATATATATATATAGATAGATAGATTGATTGATTAACTCATATATTGATAGACTGATAGATAGAAAGAATGTTAGACAATTAGACAAATAGATAGAAAAATAGATAGTTACATAGATATATAAAGGGATAGACACATACCCACATAGGCACATAGACCCATAGACACAAAGACATACATATATAGATTAATACAAAGAGAGACATAAAGATATATACACAATTAGACATATAGGTAAAAAGACATATAAGAAAATAGAGAGAAAGTTAGATATTCAGATAAACAAATAATTAAATAGAAAGATAGAAGATAGATAGACAATATAGATAGACTAATAGCTAGATTAATAAACAAATAGATAGATAGCTAGATATATAGATTGAGATATAGATAGAATAAAGATAGATAGATAGATTGACAAATATATAGATTGATAGATATACAAATATACAGATAGTAAGATAGATAAATAGATAGACAAACATATAGATAGACAAATAGATAGATATAAAGATTGATAATAGTAAAATAGATAGATACATACATAAATAGCCAGATACATAGATAGACAAAAAGATAGATAATTAGATAGGATGATAGGTAGATAGACAAATATAGATACACACATATATAGATAGATAGATAGATAGAAATATAGATATATAGAAAGATAGACAAATAGATAGTAGACACATAGATTGAAAGAAAGAAAGATAGATAGATTAACAGATAGATAGATATATAGAAAGATGTATAGATATAAAAATAGGTAGATAGACAGATAGATAAATAAATAGATAAATAAATAGACATATAAGCATAAAAAAAAGATAGACATATAGATAATAGTTAGATAGATTATAAGTAGATAAGTAAATAGATAAATAGACATATAGACAAATAGATAGATAGTAAGATAGAGAAATAGATAGATAGAAAGATATCAAGATAGATAAATAGATTGATAGATAGATATATAGATAGACAAATTGATTGAAACACATATAGGCAAATTAAAAATTGGATAGATATATAGATAGACTGATAGTAGAAAGGTAATTAGATAGTTAGAAAGATAGATAGATAGACAGATAGACAGATAGATAGATAGATAGATAGACACATAGATAAATAGACAAATAGATAATTTGATTGATATATCATTAGATAGATTGAAAGATATATTGATAGATAGTAAATAGACAAGTAGATAAATTTATATATAGACAGATAAATAGACAAACAGATAGATAGATAGATAGATAGAAAACAAATAGATAGATAGATAGATAGAAACATAGATAGAGAGATAGATAGATAGATAGATATATGATAGATAGATACACACATAGATAGATAAATAGATAAATTTTTAGATAGATAGATAGATATACATATAGACAGATAGAAAAATAGACAAATAGATAGATAGATAGACAGATAGATAGATATTCAATAGAGATAAAGATAGATAGAAAAAATGACAAATAGATATATAGATAATTAGACAGATCAGTAGATAAATACATAGATAGATTAATAAATAGATAGATAGAAATACAAATAGATAGATAGATAAAAATTCAATTAGTAAAATAGATAGAAATTGAGATTGATAAATAAACACTTACATAGATAGACAAATATATATATATATATATATATATATAGTAATATTTATAGATAATTAGATAGATTAATAAATAGATAGATAGTTTAATAGATCATTAGATAGATAGATAGTTTAATAGATCAATAGATAGACAGATAGGATGATATATAGAAAGATAGAAAGAGATATATAGATATATAGATAGACAGATTGACAGATGGATATATAGATAGACATATAACAAATGGTTATAATGATAGATAAATAGATAGACATATCAAAAAGATAGATATATAGACAAATAGAAAGAGAAATAGAAAAATAGATAGATAGATAGATAAATAAATAAATAGAACGATAGATTGATAGAATGATAGAAATATAAAAAGAAAGGTATATTAGTAAATAGATAGAAGGTCTTATTAACTGATAGTTATTTTGATAGTTAAACAAATAAACAAACAAAAAGATATACATATAGAATTTTAGAATGACAACAGATAGATAGATAGATATATAGATATATAGATATATAAATATATAGATATATAGATAAATTGATTGATAGATTGACTGATAGACTGGTAGATAGAAAGATAGTTAGATAGTTATATAGATAGACAGAAAGAAAGTTAGTTACATAGATAGATTGACACATAGACATATATACAAATAGATGGATAGATAAATAGATATACATATAAATAGACATGTAGATATATAGATAGATAATATACAGATAGACATATTGATAGATAGATATATAAATAGATAGCTATATAGATATACATATAGATAGATAGATATTTAGATAGACATATAGACAGATAAATAGATAGAAAGATAGATAGTCAAAAAGATTAATAGAATGATAGTCAAATAGACATTTATAAAGATAGGCATATAGATAGATAGACATATAAAAAAGATAAATAGATAGTTTGACAGATAGATAGTTAGATAGATAAATAGATAAAAAGATGGACACAGAGATAGATAGATATATATACAATAGAAAGATAGAAAGATAGAGAGATAGAAACATTGAAGCATACTATATAGACTAAGAAAAAAATACATAGATAGATAGATATACATATAGATACATAATTGATAGATAGATAGATATTTAAGTAGATAAATATAAGATACATATATATATAAGTAGACAAATATATAGATAGATAGTTATACGCATAGAAACATAAAGAGATAAATAAATAGACAAATAGACAGATATGCAATTAGACAAATATACTAATATATAGTTAGATTTATAGATAGACACATAGATAAATATTTATAGAGATAATTAAATAGATAGATAGATAGACAATTAAATAGATAGAAAATAGACATATATATATATATATATATTGATATATAATATACATATAGATAGGCAGATTGATATATAGATAGGTAGAAAGATAGATATACAAATAGACATAAAGAGATATAGAGATAGAAAGAAAGAAAGATAGAAATATAGATTTATTAATAGACAAATAGTCATATAGATATGTAAACAAATAGATAGATAGATAGATAGACATATAAATAGTTAGATAGATAGACATATAAGACACATAGATAGATAGACTAATAGATTGAAAGATAGAAAATATAGTTAAATAGTTAGACAGATAAACATAGATATTATTTGTAAGTTAGTGAATTAAACAGATATAAAGATAAATAGATAGATAGATTCATAAATTGAGAAATATATAGATATATAGATAAAGAGATTGACATATAAATAGTTAGACACATAGATAGATAAACATATAGATAGATAGACACATAGACTTATAGACTAGTAGATTGATAGAGAAATAGATAGATAGATAGACAAATTGATGGATATATAGATAGACAGATTGATAGATAGACAATTAGATAAATAGATAGATACATAGATAGATAGATAGACAGATAGACAGAAAGATACATAGATAGACAGACAGATAGATATATAGATAGACAGACAGTCAGATAGATAAACAAATAAATTGAAAGATAAATAGAAACATAGACAGATAGACAGATAGATAAATAGAAGATAATCACAAAGATAGATATATATATATATATATATATATATATATATATATATATATATATATATATATATATATATATTGATAGACATATAGATAGATAGATAGATTGGCACATAGACACATAGACAGATAGACACATATACACATAGACATAGATTAATAGATAGATACAAAGAGAGTCAAAGAGATAGATAGACAAATAAACATATAGGTAGATAGATATGATAAGAAAATTGAGAGATAGACAGATATATAGTTAAGGAAATAGATCGATAGAAATATAGAAAGATTGAATAATAGATAGATAGATATATATATATATATATATATTGATAGATACATAGATAGACAAATATATAGTTTGATAGATAGTCAGATTAATAGATAGATAGATAGGTAGATAGATAGACATACAAATAACTAGATAGATAGACTGAAATATATACATATCGATAGACACATAGATAGTCAGATATATAAATAGATAAAAATATATATATATATATATATATATATATATATATATATATATATATATATGGAAAATCGATAGCAAGATAGAAATATAGATATATAAATAGATAGATAGATTTATATACATATAGATATACAGATAAATAGATAAATAGACTAAAATATAGATAGATAGTAATATAGACATGTAGATACACAGATAGATAGATAGATGAACAGACAAAAAGACAAATAGGCAAATAGAAAGACTAATAGACAAATAGGCTGATTGACAGACAGAGAGATATATTGATAAACAGATAGATAGATAGACAAATAGAAAGACATATAGATATAAAGAAAGATAGATAAATATGCTTATAAATAAAAATATTACAAGATAGATTCATAGATAGATTGATAGACAGGTTGATAGAAAATTTAATAAAAAAATAGATAGATAGATAGATATAAACATAGATGTATAGATAGATTGATAGATAGATCAAAAGATTATAAGAAAGTAAGAAAGATAGATAGATTGATTGATTGATTGATTGATAAACAAATAGATAGATAGATAGATAGAAATATTGATAGATAGATAGCCAGAAAGATAGATAAATAAATTGATAACTAGATAGAAAGCTAGATAGATATTTTGATTGAATGATTGACAAATAGATAGATATATATATATATATATATACACACACACACACATACACACACATAGATGTATAGATAAATGGATAGATAGATCAATAGATTATAAAGAATATAGATAGATAGATAAGCAGATTGATAGACATATAGATATATAGATAGATAGATAGAAATATAGATAGATACATAGACATAAAGATAAACAAATAGATAGATATTAGACAAATAATTAGATAGATATAAAGGTTGACAGATTGAAAAATAAATAGACATATAGATAGAGAGATTGTTAGATAACAAAATAGACATATATATATATATACATATATATATATATACACACACACATAGATAGATTGATAAATTCATAATCAAATAGATAGAAAGATAGATAGATAAATTAGTAAATCCAATAGATAGACAAATATATAGAATGGTAGATAGATAGATAGATATATTGATAGATAGATAGACAAATAGAAAGTCAGATAGATAGATATTAAATAGACATACAGACAAACAGATAGATAGCCAGATAGATAGATAGATAGACATATAGACAAATAGTAAGATAGACAGATAGATAGACATATAGAAAGATAAAAAGATAGATAGATAGATATTTAGTTTAAAAGATAGATAGATAGATAGATATATAGGGTGATAGACAATTAAATAGACTGATAGATAGATAGATAGACAAATAGTTAGACGTAGATAGATAAAGAAAAAGACAAATAAATAAACTTATAGATTGACACAAATATAGATAGATAGATAGATAGATAAGCAGATAGATAAATAAACAGATTGATAGATCGATCTATAGATTGATAGAGAGGTAGATATATAGATATTCAGATAGATAGATAGATAGACAAGTAGATAGAAATATAGATAAACAGATATATAGACAGATAGATAGGCAGATAGATAGGCAAATAGATAGCTAGATTGATAGACAAATTGACATAGTAACAAACAAACAAACAAAAAGATTGACACAAAGACAAACAAATCGATAGATAGATAGGTACACAGAAAGACAGACAGCTAGATTGATAGCTAGATATATAGATAGAAAAATAGATAGAAAGATAGGTAACAAGATAGATACATATAAAGATTAATAGATAGATTTATATATAGATTAATAAACATATTAATAGACAATTTATTGACCGATTGATAGTTAGATGATAAATTAATTGTTAGATAGATAGACAGATACATAGATATATAGACAGACAAATAGAGAGAGAAGGAGATAGATCGATAGATTATTAAAAAGATAGACAAATAGATAGACAGATTGATAGACAAGTAGATTGATATATAGAATGATAAATAAAAAGACATATAGATTAATAGATAGATAGTCTAGAAGATAGACTGCTAGATAAATAGAAAGATAGATAGATTGATTGATTGATTGATTGAGAGATTAATAGATAAATTAACAGATAGATAAATAGATAGATAGACAAATACAAAGAAAGATAGATAGACAGAAACATAATAGATAGATAGAAAGACAAATAGATAGACAAATAGATAGATAGACATATAGATAGATAGACACATAGACAAACATACAGGTATACAGATAGATAAATAGATATATGTTTAGATAGATAAATAGATAGATAGATTGATAGATTGTTTGATAAATAGATAGGTAGAAAGATAAATAGATATATAGACAGATAGAGAGACAGATAGAGAGACAGATAGATTAATAGACAAATAGATTCGATACACAAATAGAAAGACATATAGAGAATCAAATATATAGATAAATTTAAAGAATGATATATAGACAGATAGATAGATTGGTAGGTAGGTAGATACAGAGAATGCCATATAGTTAGACTAATAAATAGATACATAGATAGGCAGATAGATAGATAGATAGATATATATATAGACATATATATACATAGATAGATAGATAGACAGATATATAGATAAATAGATAGTTAGATAGATAGACATATAGATTGATATATACAGTGGCAAATAGATAGAGAAATTGACTGATTGATATATAGATAGATAGATAGATGTATAGACAGATTGAAAGAGAACTAGATAGAAAGATAGATAAATAAAAATATAAATAGATAGATAGATAGACAGATACATAAATAGATAATTAGACTAAAAGATAAATAGATAGATAGACAAATAGATAGATAGACAAATAGATATATAGTTAGATAGATCGATAGACCGATAGATAAGTAAATTGATATATAGATATCTAAGTATATATATATATATTAATATATAGATAGATACATATATAGAATGATTTATACTCATATATATACATATATAGATAGATAGCTAGACAGACAGACATATAGATAGAGAGAGAGAGAGAGAGAGATATATATATATATATATATATATATATATATATAGATGGATAGGTAGACATATAGATAGTTAGTTTGATTGTTAGAGAGATGGATAGATAGATAGACAAAATCATAGACAAAATAATAAACAAATAGGTATATAGATAGATAGATTGATATAAAGATATATAGATAGATTGATAGACAAATAGATAGACAGATAGATATATAGTTAGATAGATAGACAAAAAAGATATATTAATTTTTAGATAGAAATATTGATATATAAAAAGACAAATAGATAGGCAGACAGACAGATAAATACATAGATAGATATATAGGCAGATTGTTCGATATATAGATAGATAGATAGATAAATATATTGATTGATTGAAAGATAGATAGAAAGATAGGTAGATAGATAGATAGATATATTGATATATAGACAGATAGATACAATGATAGACAAATAGAAAAATAGATATATAGATAGATATTGAGATATACAGTGAGATAGATAGATAGATAGATACATAAACATATAGAAACATAGAAAAATAGATAGATAGACATATAGATAGATAGCTAGATATATATATATATATATATATATATATATATATATATATAATATTGATAGATAGATAGATAGACAGATATATTGTTAATTAGTTATATAGATAGATATATAGATAGTATAGATAGACATATATATAGATAGACATATAGATACATAGTCAGATAGAATGATTGAGAAATAGAAAGATAGATAAATAAACAAATAGATATTGGGCAGATAGAGAGATAAATATATAACACTTCAAAAAAAAATATCATATAGTTAGGGACAATTCCCTAGCTAAATAGGCATTTTTCATCGCTAAACAGGATATAGTGATGGATTAATGATGGATCAGTTTCCTATCTAAAGTGCTAGTCGCTAAAATTTATTGAGGGAAATTGTCCATATCTAAAAATTTAGCGACAGAAAAATCTTTTGCTAAAAAAGATAAATTCTCTAGCTAAATTAGCAAGCTAAATAGATATTCCATCGCTAAATGAAAATAGCGACGGAAGATTCCCAAGCTAAAGTGCTTGTCGCTAAATTTTAGCGACAAAAATGGTCCCTAGCTAAATAAATTTAGTGACGAAAATATCCATTGCTAAAATAAAGAATTCCCTTGCTAAATTAGCTAATGAATTTTCCCTAGCTAATTTAGTAAGGGATTTTTCCTTTGTTAATTTAGCAATGGATTTTTTTCCTAGCTATTTTAATTTCAAAAATATTTTTAGAATTTATTTATTTTAAAATTTTTTAATTAAATAAGTTATTATTTTAATATGAACTTGAATAAAAAATGAAACTATAAATAATTTATAATAAACAAAAAATAAAATTATTTAATAACTTATTCTAATTCAATATTTTACATTATTGAAACAAAAAAAAATCATAAAATTTTATTACATCTTATTCATCAATGTATCTACTGACAGTGCATAAAGTATAATCTATCCATGTATTGATATTGCTTTCTTTCCCTCAGCTCCTCCGATCACCATCTTTCTTCTACGACAAAGCTATTCGAGTCACGAAGCATAATGTCTAGTAAAAACTCCTTCACTTATACAAGCTTTGTATGGGAAACAATGTAGTTCCACATCTATAAAAAATTTAAACTACTTAATCAAATCAAAAAAAATTAAAAAAAAAACTATGTTTTGATAAATATATATTACTATAGTAAATATGTATAAATATACTAGCATTTAACTCGTACATATATTACTACAGTATATGTACATATAAACTGTAGTATTATGCGTACATATATACTGAGTACCTATATACTCAGTATATATGTAAATAAATATTATAGAATTATATTTACATATATACTAACTATATACATATCTATATACCACATTTGTTGTCGTTACTACTGCTCCCACTATCATTGCCGCTGCTACCATTGCTGCCACAGCTACCATTGTTGCCACTGCTATTACTGTTGCCACTACCACTGCTGCTGTAGTTGCCGCCGTTGCCACTGCCGCTGTCGCTGCCACTGCTGCCACTACCACTACCTCTGCTGTAGTTGCTAATGCCGCTGCTGGTGTGCCACTATTGCTAGTGTGATGATGCTGCTGGTGCTGCCGGTGCTATTGTTGCTACCGGTGTTGCCTCTACTGCCGCCATTGCAGTCGCTACCTCCGATGGCGCCCCTGGAGCCGTGGTCGCCGCTGCTACCAGTACTACCACCACTGCTGTGGCCCCCGCCGCCGCCGTCGCTACCACTATTGCAGCCTCTGGCGCTGGTACCACCACTACTTCCAATGTTGTTGCTTCCTCTGATGCTGCTACTGCCGCTAATGCAGCCAATGCCGCCATTGTCACTACTACAGCTACTACCTCCGTTGCAGCCCCTGCAGCGGCCAGTGCTGATGCTGCGTTAGTAGTGATTGGTGCCACCGTTGCTGATGCAGCCACTGTCACCATTGCCATTGAAGACGCCTCTGATGCTGCCGCTGTGATTGCCGCTACAATTGTCACTACCGCCGTTGTTACTGCTACCACTACTGATAATAGGCTTTTACATACCTATAATAGGCTAAAACTTTACCCAAAAAATTCAGAGACACAAACATAATTACAAATAAAAAAAAATAGTTATTATAGACATGAACAAATACAAATTAAAGTTAATTTTCATACAGCTTCAACAAAAATTTAATTAAATAATTTAATATTTTAATATTAAATTGAATAAACACAGAATCTATAAATGAAAATTTTAAATTAAACAAACAAAATTCATTTAATAACTTATTCTAATATAATATATTAAATAACTAAAACAAAAAAATAACAAAATTATATTACATCTTATTAATCAATGTATCTACCAACTATGCATAAAGTATAATCTATCCATATACTGATGTTGCTTTCTCTCCCTCTGCTCTTTCGATCACCATATTTCTACTGTGAAAAAACTGTTGTTACTCCATACAACCTTTGTATCTCCGAGTCATGGTATGTCATATATGTGAAAATTCTTTTCACCCATACAACCTTTGTATGTGAAAAAACTGTTGTTACTACTGTCGCTGCCGCTCTTGCTGCTCCTACCACTGCCACTGCTGCTGCCGCTACTACCGCTGCCGCTTCTACCACTTCTGCCGTCACTACCACTTCTGCCGGGACTACCACTACTGCCGATGCTGCCACCTCTACCAGTGCTGTAGTTGCTTCCGCCACTGCCAGTACTGGTGCTGCATCTACCTTCGATGCCACTGTTGCCGCTGATGCAGTCACTACCTCCACTAGCGCCACTACCTATGCTGTGCCCGCTGCCACTGATGTCACTACTACCGTTGATCCCGCCACTGCCGCCACTACCACCACTACCATTGATGCCACCTCTGCCACTATTGCCGCCTCTGTTACTGCCGCCACTGTCACCACTACTACAACCATCATTGCCACTGCTGCCACCAGTGCCACTTTTTCCACTACTGAATATAGGCTTTTTCTTACCTATAATAGGCTAAAACTCTACCCAAAAAATTTGGAGACACACAAACATATTCACAGATATATAAAAACAATAATTATAGGCATGAACAAACACAAATTAAAGTTGATTGTCATACAGCTTTAACAAAAATCCAAAAGATATCCAGCAATTATATTTAGAGAGAAAGAGAGTGCAAAAATAAAATATTTTATGAATAATAAAGATAAAATAAGCTAGTCATCCATTTGATAAAACTAAAATTGGTAAATATGGGTCCCATGCATTGGAAGGACCGTGGCAATGTCTTAATGCTCTAAATCATAATTTTTTCATGTGTCTTAGATAATGTGTCCTACAAAGATTCATAATTAGATTAATCGAAAAAGCAAAGAACTAAACCAGAATAAAAAATTATAACCTGCAAATAAATTTCATAATTATTTGCTATAGATAGACAAAAATAAATAACAGTTCAGAAATAATTCTCGTACAAAATCATCCTCATAATTTGTAGGGAATGCTAGCCTGTCCTACGAGGTTTCACAGCTAGATCTTGGAATGTTATGTCTTGTGCCAATACCACTAACCGTGACTCTATATAGGACATCTACTATTGCATTACATTCTTAATTTCTTTCATCTCATCGTTCATTTCTTTAATTTCTTACATTTCTTCCATCAAATTAGTAAACTACTCGTCCTTCTCTTCTTTAATTTCATATATTTCTTCCTTCAATATAAGATATCTTATCATCCTTTTATTCTTTAATCTCATATATTTCTTCCTTCAAATGAGATATCTACTCATCCTTCTTTTTCATTTTGGTTTCCATAACTAAAATACGTTCATTTGTTTCCATTGCGTGTTGTTTGACCACCTCATCCACCATTACTGAGACATATGAATTAGAAGCATGACTATTACAACAAAATGCAACTACATTCAAGCCAATTTTATAGACTCGCTACTTTTTATGACCTACTATGGTCTCCAAATAAATAGGATCATAGCCACTTGGTTGAAAATCCATAAAACCCTCAACTTGTTGATGAGCAACTATCACACGTTCCGCCATTAGGTCCTGAGATAAAATATAGAAAAAAACATTTCTAGATATACAAAAATAAAATAAATAATTTGCATTCCAAATAATTTTTAAAATGTACTGTAGTATTATAAAATCTTATTAATATAACAAGTTCTTACAGCAATCATCTAAGACTTGTTATCAACGAACTGACCATCCACATTCTTCAGATGCATCTTCCTGAAATTCTCATAAAAAATTGGATCTCCACCCAATTCTCCAGCCTATAATATTTTTTTATTAAGTCATTAAAAAACAAATGCTCCAAAAATTTAACAAAATTAATAAAATCATGTAGAGATTTGATTTATTGGACTATTAGGACAACCACTAAATATATAAATGTTTAAAATTTTAAAAGTGTACCATATCTCGAGCATGCTCAATGCTCGACTTTGACCCTCCTCTGTGTCTACAACTTCATGTTCCTAGTCCAGCTACGTCACTTCGTCGATTTTTACTGGCAATATCTGATCTTTTCTTCACATCTTGCTCCTCCCAATACTTAAGCCACTGGGGCCAGTCATCCACAGATATAAAATCAGTCCTTTCTTTCATATTCTTCAATTTATGGATAAAATCAGAATATCGTTGAGTAGCTTTGATCTCTCATAATGACTTTATCTTTCCATCAAATTTGAGTGCTCATGTGTACTGATTCTATATATAGAAAAATCACAAAAGAGTTTATATTAACAACAAAATTTTATTATTTACTTCTTGAATAATAACCAAGATAATAGTTAAGTAATTTGAAAATTATTTTTCAATGCGTTTGTATTGTTATTTTTACCTGACTATCATCATAATAGGACTCTTTTGTTGATTCAGAAACTTTTTTCCAGGAGAATGCTTTAGAATCATCCATTTTCTTGAAAGACTTTATAATTATAGTAATAATAACTTGTGAGATGGAATAAAACTGTACGAAAAAATAAATAACATTGAAAACAAGTAAATCATAACAATATAAAACGAACCACTAACAGAAACATCAAATTTTCTTTTCAAGTCATTTTTACATATTTTTTTTACCTCCCATCCACAATCTCAATTTCTGACTTTGCATTGACTACAGAGGAAGGCACAATATTTTATGATGTCGTTGGTTTTGTAAATGGAGAAACTATTGGTGTAAAATGTGGTGTAGAAGATAGAGATGGATCAAAAGTGTGTGCAGGAAGCACAATGAGTGGTGGGCTTACATTTGATAAAGGTGATAGTAGATGTCTCAATGATGGTTATGGTGATAGAAATGAAGATGGTGATTGTGATGCTAAAGTCAGAATATGGTGATAGAAATGAACATGATGTAGCATACTAGAAGAATTTGGTTCATTTATGTGTCGACGTCCACCTCTACCATGGCCACATCCTTTAGGCACCATTTATGATACAAAATAAAATATAGGACAAAAAATAGAGATATGATGAACAAGTATGTATTTTAGAATAAAACACGCCGTTCGATTTCAACAATATATAAAAATTCGTGATAGTTTAATATTATAATACAATTATAACAATTTAATTATCGGCATCACTGTGATTCTCCAATGGATCTTCTGATATTTTGTCTGATTCTGATAGAAGTTCGAACTCATCTTCAAATAGAAATTGATCGTCTTCAATTTCTATTATACTACATTGGTAGAGATAGCGGCAATGGCAGCAGTGGCAGGAGCGGCAGTGAGACCAGCAGCAACAACACCAAATGAGATATATACGTACGAATAAAGTCAGTATATACGTCCATTTAATACTACAGTATTTTATGTACGTATATACTGAGTAGATTTGTACTAAGTTTATATGTATACATAATACTGCTGTTTATATGTACATATACTATAATAATATATGTACGAGTGAAATGCTAGTATATATTTACATATATACTACAATATTATATATGTATCAAAGTATAACTTTTATTGTTAATTTGAGTGAGTTGTTTAATTTTTTTACGTATATGATTCCACATTATTCCTCATACAAAGCTTCTAAAAGTGATGAGATTTTTCACTAGACATTACGTGCCATGACTTGGACAGCTTTTTCGTAGTAGAAAAATGATGATTGAAGGAGCAGAGGGAGAGAAAGCAACGTAAATGAATAGATATATTATACTGTATGCATTGTTAGTAGATACACTGATGAATAAGTTCAAATAAAAGTTTGTTATTTTTTTGTTTTAATTATGTAAAATATTGAATTTACATAAAGATTTTAAATGATTTTATTTTTTGTTTTTATTAAATTATTTATAGTTTCAATTTTTATTCAATTTGATATAAAAATATTAAATTATTTAATTAAAAAATTTTAAATATTTTTAAATTATGAACTTATTTTTGAAATTAAAATAGCTAGAAAAAATTCCCTTGATAAATTAGCAAGGGAATAATCCCTTGCTAAATTAGCTAGGGAATTTTCCATAGCTAATTTAGAGTTTCACACTATAACCATAGAAACCTGATTAGTAGATAAATTTTTACATGTTCTTCATATTCATCTTCTCTACAGGACAAAAATTCCAAAATATAAAAAATCATAAATTAAAATATAAGATATAACTTGAATTTAAAAAATTATAGTACATTGCTCTTTCTTCTCGTCTTATTATTATTTTCTCTGTCCTCTTTTACTAATTTTTTTTTGAATTTTAGAGCTAGCACACTTTTTATTGATTTGAAATTCATTAAACCTTTAAAAAAATAATCATTAAAATAAAATAAGTTTGCATTACCAATTTATCATTAACACGCAAGAACTTAACAAAAAAGTATCATTTAGCTCACTATCAATTTAAAATTTGCAAAACTCGTTATTAATTTCTCATTAAATTATAATGAAAATAATCAAAAAAAAACACGTAGAGAGAGAGAGAGAGATATATATATATATATATATATATATATATATAGTTATTTTTGTTTGATATGGATTTTAGAAATGATGCTACGATGGTTGTGTGTTTTAAGAATCTAAGTTTTTTTAGTAGCAAACTGACCTAATTACGTAGAAATGACCAGATGTGGGTGAGACCGATCAGAGACAAGAAATATTAGAAAACAAAATTATTTTATAATTAACCATTAATTATATTATTCCATAAATAAATTTATGGTTAATAGTTTATGAAAATTTTATGGTTATTTTTATAATATTAATTATAAATTAATCAAATAAATTTCAAAAAATTTAAAATTAATTTATGGTTATAACAATGGTGAAATTAAATAATATTACTAATAACCATGAAAACTATAATCAGTAATTAAATTTTCATATTATTTTATTTATTAAAAAGCATATTAATTCATATAACCATTGAAAAATTGTATAAATGTATAACGATTCATTATTTATAAACAAGTAAAAAATGAATAACATATCAATAATATTCAAACATCTAATAAAATATCTAACCATGACAAAAAAAATATATAATCTTAACATTATCCAAAAAAATAAAATTAAAAATAAATAACTTACAAATATAACTTACAAAAATAAGACTACAAATAACTCTAAAAATAAAAAAAAAAAGAAAACAGCAACCAAATTTCAACTTGTATATTACTTTAACAAATGATTTTAGATACTTTTTTAGTAGCTTTTTCAATATTTTAAAAAAACAAGAAGAAAATATTAAGCAAAAAAAAATTTTTATACTATGATTATTATTTTTTGAGTTAATAATCATACATCTAAGTAAAAAGATGAGTTACAAAAACTATAGTACATAACGAATGACACTACAATAAAAATCCCATATAGCTAGGGACAATTCCCTAGCTAAATGGGTATTTTCCATCACTAAATGAAATATAGTGATGGATTACCGACGGATTAATTCCCTATCTAAAGTATTTCTTACTAAAATTTAGTGACGAAAAATGTTCCTAGCTAAAAAGTTAGGGACGGAAAAATCTTTTACTAAAAAAGAAAAATTCCCCAGTTAAATTAGCAAGATAAATGAGATTTTTCATCGCAAAACGAAAATAATGATGGATGATTCCCTAGCTAATGTGCTGGTCTATAAATTTTAGTGACTCATATAGTCCCTAGCTAAATAAATTTAGTGATAGAAAATCCATCCCTAATTTTAATATTTACCTAGCTAAATTAGCTAGGGAAAATTCCCTAGCTAAATTAGCAGGGAATGTTTCACTGCTAATTTAGCTAGGGATTTTTCCCTATATATTTTAATTTCAAAATTAATTTCAGAATCTAAATTATTTAAAATTTTTTAATTAAATAATTTGATATATTTATATCAAATTGAATAAAAATTGGAACTATAAATAATTTATAATAAATAAAAAATAAAATCATTTAATATCTTATTCTAATTTGATATTTTACATAATCGAAACAAAAAAATAAAAAAAATTTATTTCAGCTTATTCATCAATGTATCTACTGACAATGCATAAAGTATAATATATCCATTCATTGACGTTGCTTTATCTCCTTCTGCTCCTCCTATCATTATTTTCTACTGTGATAAAGCTGTTCGAGTCACGGCACGTGATATCTAGTGAAAAATCTCATCACTTATAAAAGCTTTGTATGAGGAACATTACGGTATCATATCTGCCAATAATTTAAACCACTCAATCAAATTTAAAAAAAGTTATGTTTTGATACATATATAATTCTGTAGTATATATGTAAATATATACTATCATTTCACTCGTACATATATTACTGTAGTATATGTACATAAAAATAGTAGTATTATGTGTACATATAAACTGAGTACAAATATACTCAGTATATATGTACATAAAATATTGCAGTATTATATGTAATAATTTTTTGACTTTATTCGGATGTATATAACTCATTTGATGCTGTTGCCGATGCTCCTGCTGCCACTCCTCCCGCTGCTCCTGTTGATGCTGTCGCTACCAATATCACTACAATTCTCACTGTTGCCACCGCTGCCTTTGCTGTTGCCACTAATGTTGATGCTGTCGTTGCCACTGCTGCCGCCACTGCCGGTGCCACGTCCACTACTGCCACTAGCCACCATGGTAGCTATCGCCACTGCTCCCGGTGTTAGTGCTACCGCAGCATGCCATAGCTCCCGTTGCCGCCACTGCTACCACCACCGTCGCAGGTACTACTACTGCCTCTACCACTTCTTCTGGAGTTGTCGCTATTTCCGGTGCAGCCACTACTATCGCCACTGCCACTGCTGCTTCCAGTGTAGCCACTGCCATTGCCTCTGATGCTACCGCTCCCGCCGCTACTATCACCGCTGCAGCTCCCACTGCTAGTGCCACCACCATTACCACCACTGCCACTTCTGCTACCGCTACCACTGATACCGCTGCTATTGCTGCTGATAATAGGGTTTTACATACCTATAATAGGCTAAAACTATACCCAAAAAATTCGGAGTCACACAAACATTTTCATAGCTATATAAAAATAGTTATTATAGACATGAACAAACACAAATTAAAGTTGATTGTCATACAGCTTAAACTAAAATTTAATTAAATAATTTTATATTAAATTTAATAAACAGAAACTATAAATGAAAATTTTAAATTAAACAAAAAAAATCATTCAATAACTTATTCTAATACAATATTTTAAATAACTAAAAAAAATAACAAAAATTATATTATATCTTAGTAATCAATGAATCTACCAACCGTGCATAAAGTATACTCTATCATTGCATTGATGTTGATTTCTCTCCATCTGCTCCTCCGATCACCAATATTCCACTGTGAAATAGCTGTCAGAGTCATGGTGCTTCATGTCTTTTGAAATATCTTTTCACTTATACAAGCTTCATATAGGAAACAACGTGGTACCACATCTGTAAGAAATTTGAACCACCAAATCAAATCAAAATTAATTAAAAAAAACTATGTTTTGATAAATATATATTACTGCAGCAAAATGTACATATATGCTAGCATTTCACTCGTACAAATATTATTGTAGTATTTGTATATAAATTACAGTATTATGCGTACATATATAATGAGTACATTTATACTCAGTATATATGTACATAAAATACTGTAGAATTATATGTACGTATATACTGACTATATAAGCACATATACATCGCATTTGTTGTCGTTCCTGCTACTCCCACCATCACTGCCACCCTAGTCGCTGCTGTAGTTGACGTTGTGGCTGCTGCCGGTGCTGCCGTCATTGCTCGCGTAGTCGTCACTGCCACTGCCGCCGCTACTACCACTACTGCCGTTGCTGCCACTACTGTCGCTGCTACCGCTACTGCCTCTACTTCCACTAATATTCCCACTGCTGCCACCGCTGCCAAAGTTGCCATTGCCGCTACTGCTTCCACAGCTGCCGCCGGTGCTCCTTCTGGCACCACTACCGCCACTACCATCATTTGCACCACTGCCATCACTACTGCTGCTGCCACCACTACAGTGGCAACTACCACTGATAATAGGCTTTTACATATCTATAATAGGCTAAAACTCTACCCAAAAAATTTAGAGAAACACAAACATATTCACAGATATATAAAAATAGTTAATATAGACATGAACAAACAAAAATTAAAGTTGATTGTCATACAGTTTCAACAAAAATTTAATTAAATAATTTAATATTTTTAAATTAAATTTTATAAAAACAAAAACTATAAATAAAACTTTTAAATTAAACAAAAAAATTCAATTAATAACTTATTCTAATATAATATTTTAAATAACTAAAACAAAAAAATAACAAAAACTATATTACATTTTATTAATCAATGTATTTACTGACTATGCATATAGTATAATCTATCAATGCATTGACATTGCCTTCTCTCCATCTGCTCATCTGATCACCAACTTTTTACTACAAAAATGTTGTATGAGTCATGGTGCTTAATGTTTGTTGAAATATGTCTTCACTTATACAAGCTTCGTATGGGAAACAATGCGGTACCATATCTGCACGAAATTTAAACCACCAAATAAAATCAAAATAAATAAATAAAAAACTATGTTTTGGTAAATATATATTGTTGTAGTAAAATGTACATATATACTAGCATTTCACTCGTACATATATTACTATAGTATATGTGCATATAAACTATAGTTTTATGCATATATAGATATATTGAGTACATATATATACTCAGCTTATATGTACATAAAATATTGTAACATTATATGTACGTATATACTGCATATATACATACATATAAACCGTATTTGTTTCCATTGCAGCTACTCCCACTATCCCTGCTGCTGCCTCTGCCACTACCTAGCAAATCCCTCAAATATTTGTACGTATATATATGTACGTACATAAAATATTGTTATTCCCTAGCAAATTCCTAGCAATTTAACTAGGGATTGATCCATAGCTAAAATTTCATAGCTAAATCGATATTTTCTTGTAGTGTGAAAAGTATCAACAACAAATTTTTTTTTTTAAAAAAGGTTTGTTTACTTCTTTAAAGTAAGCATCATGATAGAGGAGCACTATGAAGACTCTAAAATGACAATGATAATTGATTTGTCTCCCTCAATACCAAATAATACTCTCAGCCTCATTCATAGATAAAACTACTAATATTTCTCTATGATATATCATTTCTTAATATGATAAATACATTATAGAGATAATCTCTTGTGTATGCATACAAGTATCATATTGCACATCATTATTCTCTTAGTTTCACATCATTATTCTCTTAGTTTCACATTTATATTAAAGTATAAACTTTTATATATAATGGCATATTATTATATAAATTTATAATTGTTAAGATATAATGTGTTTAAACTATTTTTATAAATGTTACATATATATATATATATATATATATGTAACACTTTTAAAAATATTATATTGTATATATATCACAATTATATAAACATTATAAATATTATATATTTATATACAAATTTATATGTTATATAAATGTTTATTAATATGTATAAATATTTTATATGTTATATAAACAATTATATAAATGTATAATGTTACGTAAATGTTGTATAAATATTTATATATAATATTATATGTTTATATAAACACATCAATGTTTATATATAATGTTATACGTTTATATATATATATATATATATATATATATATATATATTATATTAAAGTATAAACATTTATAGATAATGTCATATGATTATAAAATTGTTTAAATGTTTATATATAATGTTGTGTATATAATATTTATATAAATATTATATTGCTACAAATCGGGCATACTATTTTCCAAAATAGTATACCTCTCATGCTATAGTGTTTTATAAATAGATTTTTTTTGTTTTTTTATTTTTTTTCAAATCATGAAATATACAGGAGGAATAAAAGCATTTTTTTGAGTTTACCAGAAGTAGAAATATTTTATTTTGATATATTTTTTAATATGAATATTTACTTATTTAAGTACTTTTTAAAAAAATATTATTTTAATACAGCATTACATAATTTCCCTACGTCTAATAACATCTAACAACAATAAAAAAATATTTTCAAACAAAATTAAACTAGCAAAAAAAAAAGAATTTACTAATCAGTATCACCATGAGTAGGTCATATTTTATATTTAATCGAGGATGGTATCTTTTTTTTACATGAAACAAATTAATTTTTTCTTTAATTTTATCAAAATAAAGGAGATTGTGAAAAAAACATGAACAATATCAATTTAATGAATTTGATTTTATCAAGATTATACAATATCAACAATCCTTTCACAAATTATGGATATTCTTGATTATATGAGTATTCTAATTTGAGCTAGTCATATGTTTTAAGCAAAAAATTAATAATTTATATAATTTTTAAAATATAATCTTTAAATATTATCTCTTGATAAAATAAAAATTTATTATATTTTAGCATTACACAAAGTTAACTTGACAATTCAAGTAGCACAACTTGAGTAGGTATTCACTTGCAAACTAAGCAACATAGGTCTTGGTTGAGTATTTTCAGCCTACTAAATCAATGCGAGCAACCAAACGTTAGGTGATATTAGTTTTTCCTAACTTACTTGCCAATTAAACTAATAAATATTTTGGCTTTACCCAAAATATCATCTCTAACACAATTATAATAAAGTGTCAAAACTTCCATCATTTGTAAACTCTTTTGAAACATACACCAGAAAATTTATGATTTCTTTTTAATTAAATTGTTCATGAATAAATAAAACATATTGTATTAAACAATAATTTAAACAATAAAATTTAAGAGAATACTAACATTTCATCATATGCATTATTTGTGATCAGCTAGCATTCATAAGAATTTTATATAATCCTAATATCAATTTTTTCTCAAGTAAGATTGGCATTTTTGTTGTATGTATGCCAACTTGAATGAATGTTGAGATTATAGTTAAATTGTTTTTCATGGTTTATAGTGTTGTACATAAAGGGTCACCAATCTATTTCTAATTTTTAAATATCTATTCCCTAATTTATGCATATTTTATTTAAAACATTTACATTCGAACATGTTATAGAACTAAAAATGCTTGTATCATTTACCATGGAAAAATAAGCTACTGCTATCAGCCCAACACCAACACCCTTAACTTCTTGTGTTACAAAAGTAATATCATGAAATCAAACTTCAGTTTAAAAATGAAAGATGGACAAAAGTAGAAACTTAATTACACTAACCTTGGTCAAAAGAAAAGTTGCCCATGAAGCAAATGCAAAAAATATTAGGTGTAGTGAATAAACTAATTGTTTCAAAAGGATATAGGAAAATTGAAAAATTTTGTATCTTGGTATAATAAGTAATCAACATGTAATTATAGTTTTGAGTAGGCATGACTTGACCTGATTATTTTATCTTAGATGACTTTAATTATTAGATCATTATAGATTAAATCACACAACTCGTTGATTTGAAGACTTTGTAGAGTAATTGCTTATAATAATATCTTGTATTTTTTCTTTATTATTGATTTATATAATCTAAGTGTTTTTTATTGGTACATTTTTATAAAATAAAAAAATTTTTTTTTAAATATTATAAAGTTCTACTATTGAATATGTAAAAATCAAAGAGAGGAAGAATATTCATGATACTTAATATGAAAAATACATATAAACAATACTTTTATATAATAGATAAATGCTGCTGATGTAGTCTATATGTTATGAGTTTTCATCAACATAACATAACAAAAAAATAATAATGTAATAAGCTAAAATAGAGGTGTCAAATAGGTCATACCAGGCTAACATGATCTATTTTTTTGAAGCTCAACTAGACCACAATGTGGTGTGGAGCACATCATGCTTTTTAGCATGGGACATGTCGTACTAGCCCAACAACAAACAAAGGTGTCTGGCACAGCTCGTTGTCCTTGGGCAAAATGGAACTCGTTAGATTGGTTTTTGCTCAGGTTAAAAATTATCATGTGGCTAACTCATGCTAGCTTGGGGTTGTTTTGACTGGGATCTATTCTCTGACCTCTTGGCTACTTATTATACCTATATATATTTATTTGAGAAAAAAAAAATAAAAATAATATTATAAAAAATTTATAATGTATTACTATTTAAACCACATTATATATGATTATCAATGTAAAAAAGTATATTAAAAATATATACACATCTAAAAATATAAATATAAATGCTTATGAAAAATACAATAAAAAGTTTATAAAATAAAATATATGATAGGGTAGAATTAGTGTTATAATATCACATGGTTTGGTTTTAATTATCACATCTATAAGTTTTGGTTTCATTATTTTTGTATATGTCTTTAGATTTTATCTTAAAGACTCATTCATGCTTTCTCCTAATTATTTAAGCATGATAAAGATTCAATAATATTTGATTATAACCCGGTCTTTCTATCTAAAATTATATTCGTAATAAAAAAACTTTGATGCTATACTAGATATCTGAGGAGTTAGTATATCATGTTCAAATATCATCTAAGATAATAGGAAAAAATGTATTTGTATAATTTTTACCTATTCAATTTATTAATTTTTTTGTAATTATTAGATAAGATGAAATAGTAACTAATATTCAAATATCTTGATAACTTATTCCTATTTAGATGACTTTTTATCAATTGTCTTTAGCTAACTGAATGAAAAAATTAATCTTCAAATATGATATTGATCTCCATACTTAGATAATCACTAAAAATGTCATATTTATTTTTATAATATTTAAATAAATTATATAATTATTCTTAAATTTTATTTTAAAGTTCTTATAGTCAATTTATGAAAATTGAGATAAATTTGATAATATTATTATTCTTTTGATCTTAATCCTATGCAGTATATAAGCAATTAAGTAGTAAAGAAATAAAATAAAAGATTAATATTTAAAATATTTTGTTTATTTTAAATGTCTTCAAAAATTAATATTCTTTATATTTATTAAATATATTATTCATATTGCATATATACCCAAGTATAATGTATGAGCATTTGTAGATGAATCCATATTCATCATTTTATAGAATATTATAAATTTTAGAAAGTAAAATCTCATGTCTAGTATGAGTCATTGATTATTATTTTATTAATATTTTTTCTTAACATAGTCAAATATTTTATAATGATAATTAACACATAATTATATAATTAGATATGTATGATTTCAATGATGCTTGATATCTAGTTGAAAATTTTTCTTTTTATGCCTATAAACTTACATAGACTATTAACATTTATATTTTATTATATATTCTAATAATTTAATATATTTTGTATATGTTTTAATGAGTGAGGTTATTTTTAATGTTGTTTTATACTATTAAATTTATTATATGAAACATATCTCAAATGTGAAAAATCTCACGCTACAAGAAAATATTGATTTAGCTAGGGAATTGTCCCTAGCTAAATGTGATATTTCTTGTAGTGAATGTGCCTTTGTCTGATCCTATATTATGTCATACTATTGTTGGGAACTTTAATATTTTACTATTACCCATCTTGATATTGTTTATATGGTTCATGTAGTTGATTTTTTGCTTTCTCTATGAGAGATAATTATCTATTTCTTTATCTTTAATTAATGTAGAGTATTATGTTATGATATTTACTACAATAGAAATTATGTGTGGTTATGTTAGTTATTTGTATATATGAGAGTATTGCTTTATCACTCCATATTATATATTGTGATTACAAGAGTGGTATTCAAAATATTCATAAATTAGTCATTAATGAATGAATCACGCACATTAAAATTGATTGTCATATTACACATTATCATCTCAAGTATGACACCATCACTTTATTTTTTTTTTGTTTTTTTTCTTCCTTATAGCTTGTAGATTTCTTTATTAAGTTATGTTCAAATTCTCATTCTCATTTTCTAGTTGACAAACTATCAATGCTTATAATTGGTGCATCATGAGTTTGAGGGAATGCTAAATAACTATATATATATATATATATATATATATATATATATATATATATATATATATATATAGTTATTTGTTAAATATGGACCTAGTATTTGAAGAATTAGTCTTTTAGGTGGTTAATCTATTTAATATCTTGTATTTAGGAAGTTGAATTACTCCACTTGTATAGTATACATGAATAGATGATTATGTGTAATTAATAAAATCAAAAAATTAAATCATAAATTATTATGTTCAATTTTCTGTTTCTCACAAAAATCACTTATGTTGCTAGGTCGACTTAGTTTTGCATGTTTTCCCTCATTAACTTTCCACTGAGTCCCCATTGGCTAAGTGCCGACACCAGTCGAAGTGTATAAATGGACATGCAACAAGCTAATCATGATGGCGGCCACTTTTGGAGTGGTCCAGCAACCCGGGCCAAGGAGAGCTAGCCGGAGGCTGGTGCAATCAACACTGGTCTTTCAAAAATCCATTGTATCAGAATCAAATTATGACAACAATGATATAAGTGATGATAGTTACACCAAGGCTGATGCCGAAGATGAGGAATACCTTGGAAGCTTATTCAGTAAGGGAAGATCCCGCAAGAGACTGTATGCTCCTCAATTTAAAGCCTCTAAAAAGGTTTATTCATATCATATGATTTTCACATGGGTTTTGCATCTATTTAAACAAAAAAATCATGCTGCTCTAAAATATGTAAGCTTTCATGTCTGGAACAATGTAGCTGTTAATGGAAAATTGTAGCAACTTTGTTTTTTTGACCCGAAACACCTAAACATAATTTGTTCTATGGGACCTATGATTGTGACAGCTAGTTGTTTTATCAACTTTTACTTAATTATAAAAGGCCATTAAGTAATTCACTTTCTTTACAAGTTTGCAAATATCAATAGTTTTCTTTGATTTGTTTTTTTATCCAACAGCTGAAGCGATCACCAGTAGCAAATATAACTCATAAAAAGAATTTGACAAGTAATGGCATAATAGATGATCAATTGGTGTATAACTTGGGCGCATCACCAAGAATTCCCATCTGAGGCTAGAAGAGAAACTCTTGGCAGAGATCTGAATGCTTGTTTTATATTTTCCTAGAATACACACACATAAAAACGTCATCCATGTGCAATATGTGTATATTCTATCAAATATTGTGTGCTCAAGGGATACATTTTATAATTTTATAAAATATTATCTTTGCAATTTATAGAGTAATGATAAATGTGCCAAGGATTCAAAATTTTCTGGCACATCAGATTTATACGATCACATGTCTTCTAGAATGCATAGTTATTTTAAAAGATTGAAAAAAAATCTTCATGTATCAAATATTAATTATAAAATTTTGAAGTATGGAGTTGTACGGAAGATCACAAAATAAATCAATATGATAAATAAAAAGGGAGACTTGTACAACATATCAAATACATTACTATCAAATAAGTGTACTTTAAATGGTATCTTATATTTATTTGAATTTTTTTTTTTAGATTCACAGATAAATATAGATTATTTTAATGAGAAAAAATTTGTCATAGATAAGATATGTAGTTGATATATGTATTTTGAGTTGATCCTTTGACTTATATTGTAATGAATATTTTGATTGACTAAAATATTAGATTTACGTTTGATCTGATTTATTTAGCTAACTCTCACATATTAGAAAATCATATGTAAGATTAAGTATCTGATTATTATAATATCAGATATAATTATTATAATAAGCATAATTAATAATTATTAAGATTTTTTATTATAGATTTAGATAGATGCAGCTTATCATATACTAAAGGATGAGATAAAATTTTTTAGGCCCTAGATATCTTTTAGGGATCAATGTGTTTACAATTATTCAAGCATTCATATTTAAGTTGATATTTATATATTTGAAAAATAATAAATAAATAATTATTTTGAGATTTAATATAGATACATAATTAAATCTGATGATAATGATCATAAGTGGTATTTTAGATTAACTATTTATTTGAAGATATTGAATATTATTGTGTTTCTTTTTTATTTTTATTATAATAATTAGATAATGATATATAATATTTATTTTGATGTTTCAAGAGCAAATAAAGTATATAAAATGAATTATTTTTTTTTCAAAAAAATAAGATTTAAGATTATATTATGGTATAATTTATGTTTATATAATAAATTAACTAGCAAAAGTTTTCATGAAGGTATTGAATAAATCTCAACAATCTTTTTAAAATTTGATATCATGAGTATTTGTTCACCAATTTCTAGTGGATATTATATTTTGTTATTTATTTTGATAAATAATTATATTAAGAATTTCTCAGGTGATTAATCTCAGGTGTATAATGATAAATAATATTATTAAGAAATTTTCATGATAATGATATATAATATTTATCTTGATATTTTACTAGCAAATAAAATATATAGAAAATAAATTATTTCTTTTTTCCAAAAAAATGATCTAAAATGATATTATGTGTATAATTTAGTTTATATAATAAAATTACATGTGAATATCTTCACGAAAGACTTGAATAAATTTCAAATTATTTTTTTTTAAAATTGATATCATAAATATTTGTTCATCAATTTGAGGATGTTGCATTGTGTTTATGTTATTTTAATCCTTTATATATGAGCTGTTAACATGTGAGTAGATACAATCCAAGTTGAGATTATATACTAATTATACATATTTTATTATTTTTTGAGTTATTTTTTTGCTAATTCATATAATTTTGAGTATGACATCTTATCCTCAAAGAGGTTGTCTAATAAGTATTGATCATGAGACTGTTTAAATACTAATATTGGGTTTCATAATAACTTTGAAGTTACATTTGTTTATGAAAGAATAATATATTAAGATGATTTATCACTTAAAAATTTGTGTAATGCATAGTCTCTTCAAACACAATCTCTACAAAGTTATAGGGTAAATTTGTTGAGATATTTATCTCTTTTTATATCTCTTGTTAAAGCAAGAGTCTTATGTACTTGGGTGTGAATGTGATCTCCATATCTATCTTATCATATCTTAATATTTGGAAGCATTTAAAATATGAAGGTTATCTAAGAAAATAAATTGTACTAGTATATTATCTTGCCAGTCTTACCTCAGAAGATTGAAGAGATCGTACATAATAAATCTTGAATTCTAGACTTACTTTTCTTAGAGTTGGACAAATTTTTGTGATCGCATAAAGATATGATATCTTATTAGATAGAAAAGTATATCTAATTTAACATTTGAATAAGTCATGAAGTTGAAGACCAATTGAAGAACATAGTAATTCCACAATAATTTAAAAATTGGATTTTAAAATATATCAATTATAATCGGCAGTTACTTATAATAACTATAAACTCTTAAGAAATCTCTCATTTATAGAGATTTTCTGATAAATGTATAAAATAAGTGTTTTAAATCTTTATGTCTAAGTATATTCCATGCTAATTCATAATATTTTTAAATCTGAAATAAGATTATTAATCCTATTTTGTTTTAATATCATCAAATCATATCCCCCTTCAATTATTAATCTCCATTCAACAACATCTTTCAAATGATATCAATTCTCACCTGTTTTACACTACAAACTCTTCACAAGGAAGCATCTTCAGATAATTTGAATGCTAGAGTGGATCAATTTTTACAGGTGAAACTATTTTTTTTGATTTTTTATTGCATCCCTTCCTGGTATTTTGCTTCAAAACGAACCCCTTATTATGCAGGAACTTGTTGCTAAATTCAAATCGATACTGAAAATGTAGGAGGACATGAATGCTTTTAGCAATATTTTGCGCAAAATTTCATGAATTCGGAAGACCAACGGATCAAACTATGTTGCCCTTGGGACCAAGTAATGTGCACCAACAAATATGAACTATGAACCCTTTTTAAAGAAATACTTATTTCTGAATTGCTACATTTTATCATTAAAAAAAAACCTAATCAATTGCCTATGTAATACTTGTGTATCTTCGAATTAATAAGAATCTGAATGTTTTTTAAGTTGATAATCAGTTTGTGTATCATTGTTGTGCCTACTAAATTGTTGTCATAATCTCATTTGCTAGGTTTGAGTTTTTGAATTCTTATGATTACAGGGCACATTGATCAAATATTCAGAGTCACTCAAAGGCCAATGTACAGTTTAAGAAATCATCTCTTAAATGCAACATAGATTTTAGTCAGAATTCATTTAGTGGTATTTTTCTATTCTATGATTGTTGCTTTATTTGCAGCTATCTCGGCAAGAAAGACATTAACTCTCATGAGTTGGAAATTGCAATTCCACTCTCTAAAACTCATTACAAGTACCGGTCATAAGCGATGGAAGGTTATATTTTCAAATCCCTTGTGCATTTGCGAATCCACTTTTTATTATTATTAAAATGCTTGAATTGTTTACACTTGCATTAAAACATGTGGCAGGTTGATATTTTAACATAGTTATACATGCCATCCGTGCATATAAGCTTGGTTAAGGATCATAGAAAGTAGAGAAAAAATACACAAGGAATTGATGTGAGCTGGTGTGATTTTATGATTGATTGTATTGTATGACTATATTTTTGCTTGATTATATTAAAATGTGTTTTAATGAAAGTGATGTGATATAATTATAATAAACAGGCTTGATGAGATTTTTTACTCATGTGATAGTGCTTTCATCTCTCTGCCCATCATGTTGTTCTATCTTACAGGAGGCCCAAGCTGCTAGTTGTAGGATACTCTTTTAAAATGTAACATTGGTGATTATTTGACATGTGATTATTTGATTGTAATTTGTGTAAGTGTAATTATCCTAGTTAATTTTGATCATAACATACTTGAATTATCTTTTTGTTATTGAAATATTTTTAATATGTAATGTTGTGTATGTTGATCTCTCCATTTATTCTTTTTTTTCAGCTTTTGGATAATTTAGCTAGAGAAAATATAAAAGTGAATTGGAGGAACAATTTTGCTTGAATTTGATTGCTTATACTTCATTCACCATTACTGTTGCAACATGTAGGCTTGTTTTTCTATTCCCTCATTACTCATATTGCTTGTATGTGTCCCTTCCAGATTTTGTTGTCGAATTTGTGTATGTGACAGGTAGTGGAGAAAGAATGTGAATCAGCCACTATGGTGGAAAGATGGGCGAGTTAGATTCTTACGAGATTGAAGGAGGAGAAACAAAGGGTGACTTTGCTTCAAAATCTGACCAAGTTTTAGTTCTCCTGTGTAAGCAACCTCGCTCTCCCAAATAGAGCAATTAAGCCGTAATATTCCTCTCCCACAAAAAACAATTATTATTATGTTTTTTTTCATTCCATGTCTTGTTCAACCATCAACGTAGTGCTTGAGATTGCCTGCAGTGAACAGGGAGCCAGGATGGTAGCCATGGATAGTTTTAGCAAAAATGCCAGGAAATTACTCGACCGCCCCTCTCATTTATACAGTTCTCTCTCTCTCTCTCTTAGTTCATTTCTTCTGAACCAGTATCGACCAACTAGGTTTTTGGCACAGGCTCATCAAGCTTCAATCATGACAGAACTGATTGAGATTATCTTGGAGCTTCTACACTAAATCATTAAATGCTTCTTTGGAAACAAATGGTTTTTTTACCGTGTTTCCTTGATCAAAATTATATCAAAATCAAAAAATAATTCTGATTTTCGGAGCACTGCATGCGGGACCGAAGTGGGAATCGAGAATCAAGCAGGTGAGTTCAAGTAAGCTTCTTACATGCTTCACCTTCATTAATGTATTATATTCTGTAAAAAATTGAATGTAAACAGCACATGCATTACATTTTCATTCATTTTATAGCAGGCACAACAACTCACACAATGGAAGTTGGCTTGTCGGAGCAGCAGCAGCGAAACCTCCAGCAAGATCTGCCACGAGAAGCTCAACCAGGCAATACTACTGCAACTCAACTTGTAGGGAGTGAATCTAGAACCATCAGCTTTACAAAGCAATCAGTCATATTCTAGAAGACTTCGATGCTTACTCCCGAACAAAAACAATTTTTTCTCAACCTAATAGTCCCTCTTTAATGCATATTCAGATGCACAAATACCAACTCTAAGAAAGAAAATATTGGATGATTGGAGTGGGTGTTGTATGTTTAAAGATGCAATTGAAATACATTCTGCAACCATGAATAACCAAAATGTTGAAGAAAAATGTTTTAGAATTGACTATTACTAATTGTAGCAATTGTTCGAGGACTAAAGACAATAGATATAACTCTAAGATGAGTCCATTTTAGTTGTTTGCTCTATTTGTGCACAAAGCTTGTTCAACGCAGATGTCTGGTTCAATATGAAAATGGCTCCTGCACAAATAGGATTATCCAGATCTAAAACTGTCATAAGGTCATAGCGGATAGCTGGAGGTTCTGTTCTTCCACACATTAAATAACTTGAAAAGTGTATGTATATGTTCATTGATTCAATCTTAAGCTTCATTGTTATCTTTTTTTTTTCTTGTAGGAAAAAACTATTGAGAGCAATTGATGTGCACCTTGCTGATGTGAAACAAAATAGGTTCTTTGAATGTAAAAATGCATCATCTGCTAGTTTCAACTTGAAAACTAAATCAGAGCTACGACTCTCTCTGATCAAGTTAGTGCTCCTCGATTGCAAAAAGCTCCCTTGGCAATGAACTAAAATGTGCATGTCAGTCCTTCCTTTTTTTATGACTTATGGTGGAAAATGTTATTATTATGTCATTTTATATTGCATGTAACTTTTTTAATCAAAATTGGGTCAATCATCCATTTGCAGCACGACAACTAGAAAATGGCTTCATAGCCTTTTAAATATTTTTCCCATTATAGGAAAAATATTCCGGTAGTGGCATGCAAGTAGCACCGCAGGGGGGCGGCGGAGCTGCCGTAGTGCTAGTGTTGTAGTGGCCAGTGACTGCAGCGGTGACAACAACGGCAGGCATCGGCAGCACCGGCGGCACCCACAACAGCAGAAGTAGTGGCGGCTGTAGTAGTGACATTAGTAGCGGTAGCGGTAGTGGCAGTGGTGGTAGCGGCGATAGTGGCAGCAGTAGTAGCAGGGGCAGCAGCGACTATGGAGCAGTAGAATGGCAACATATGCGGTATATACGTATAGTCAGTATATACATACATATAATTCTGTAGTATTTTATCTACATATATACTAAGTATATATGTACTTGGTATATATGTACGCATAATACTATAATTTATATGGACAAATATACAGTTATATATGTACGAGTGAAATGCTAGTATCTATGTACATATTTACTATAGTAATATATATTAATCAAAACATAGTTTTTTAATTTTTTGATTTGATTTAGTGGTTTAATTTTTTTACAGATTTGGTACTGCATTGTTTTCCATACAAAGCTTGTATAAGTGAAGGGATTTTTTAACAGACATGAAGCACCATGACTCGGACATCTTTTTTGCAACAGAAAGTTGGTGATCGAGGAATAGGAGGGAGAGAAAACAATGTCAATGCATTGATAAATTATACTTTATGCACAATCGGCATATACATTGATTAATAAGATGTAATATAATTTTTGATATTTTTTTGTTTAGTTATTTAAAATATTGTATTAGAATAATTATTAAATGAATTTTTTTTGTTGAATTTAAAATTTTCATTTATAGTTTCATTTTTATTAAATTTAGTATAAAAATATTAAATTATTTAATTAAATTTTAGTTTAAGCTGTATGACAATCAACTTTAATTTGTGCTTGTTCATGTCTATAATAATTATTTTTATATATCTGTGAAAATGTTTCTGTGGCTCCGAATTTTTTGGGTGGAGTTTTAACCTATTATAGGTATGTAAAACCCTATTATCAACAGCAATAGAAGCGACGACAATGGCAGAAGTGGTGGCAGTGGCTATAGTGGTGGCGGAAGTAGCAATGAGGACTACAGCGGCGGCGGCAGCAGTGGCGAGAGCGGCAGTGGTGGGAGCGGTGACTTTGGAGGTAGTGGCAGTGGTTGCAGTAGCGACTACGCCAGAAGCAGCGACAACACTGGAAGCAGCGGCAGCAGCGGCAACATCACCATCGACGGTGGCATCAATGGTGACGGGGGCAGCAGTGGAGGCATTGACGGCAGCGGCAACTGCGGCTGTAGCGGTAGCACCATAAGTGAGGGTAGTGGCGGCAGACCCATCAGTGGATAACAGTGGTAGTGGTTAGCGGCGGTAGCTACAGCTGCAGCGGTAGTGGCAACGGCGACATCGGTGGCATTGGTGGCAGTGGCGACAATAGTAGTGGTATTGGCAGTGACAGCGGCAATGGCAGTGACAGCGGCAATGGTAGCAGCAACATGAGCGGTAGCGAGAGTAGCAGCAACAACACCAAATGAGGTATATACATAAAATAAAAGTCAGTATATATGTACATATAATTCTACAGTATTTTATGTACATATATACTAAGTATATTTGTACTCAGTTTATATGTACACATAATACTGATGTTTTTATGTACATATACTGCTAGTATATATGTAAGAGTGAAATG
>JAREIK010003529.1:337343-375884 GCA_029783825.1 Sapria himalayana
CTATCAAGTATCTATCTATCAATTTTTCTATCTTTCTATTTGTATATTGCCTGTCTATCTATCTTTTTATTGGACTTTTTATTTGCATGTGTATTTGTTTATTTATCTATCTATCTATATATATATATATACATGTCGATCAGTTTGTTTATATATTTGTCTATCTGTCTATCTATTCATTGGTCTCTATATATATCTACTTATCTATTTGTATGTCATCTATAAATCTATTTGTCTATTTATCAATCTATATATCTATCTATTTATCAGTCTGTATATCTGTCTATTTATCTAATTATCTATATGCCTATCTATCTGTCTATCTATTTATTTGTATATATATTTATCTATCATCAGTCTATCTAATTGTCTAATTGTCAATCTATCTATCTTTTTATCTATCGGTTTGTCTAACTATCTGTGTATTTGTTTGTCTATCTATCTATGTATCTATCTATCAGTCTATCTATATATTTGTCTTTCTCTCTCTCTATCAATGTGTCTATATATGTATATATCTTTCTATCTCACTATCTATATATCTATCTTTCTTTCTTTCTATTTATATGTATATCTATATATCTATCTATCTATTTGACTCTTTATATATTAGTTTATCTATCTGTTTATCTATCTATCTATCTATTCGTCTAACTATCTATCTATCTATCGATTTGTCTTTCTAACTATCTATATATTTGTCTTTCTAAATATCTATCTATCAAACCATGTATATATCTATCTATGTACCTTTCTATTTATTAGTTTATCTATAAGTCTATCTATTTGTTTGTTTTTGTACCTATCTTTATTTCTTTATAATTGTAAATATATATGTCTATCTATTTATATATCTAACTATATATCTATGTGTTGATCTATCAATATATTAATCTATCTATCTTTCTACCTGACTTTCTATCTGTCTATCTTTATATCCATTTATCACTTTATCTATCTATATCTCACTATATTTGTGTATCTATATGTATATATATATATCTGTCTATCTATCTATTTATATATTGGTCTATCTTTTAATCAATTTATTGATATAGCTATTTATCTGTATATAAATCTATCTTTCTATCTTTCTATCTATCTGTTTATCTATCAATCAATCTATCTATCTATCGATTTATTTGTCTATCTATCTGTCAATATATCTATATATCAATCTATCTAACTATCAATCTGTCTTTGCATCTATGTATCAATCTGTCTATCAATTTGTCATTAATCTATGTATATATCTATTTATTAATCTGTCTATCAAGTTATATATCAAACTATCTATTAATCTCTCTATCAAATAATCAATCAATCAATCTGTCTGTCTATCTATCTATCTATCTATCTATCTGTATGTTTATCTATCCATCTAACTATATATTTTTATATTTGTCAATCTTTCTATTTATCAATCTGTCTATCTATACGTCTATCTTTCTATATATCTATCTATCCATCAATATATATTTCTTACTATCTATCTAACTATCTGTGTATCTATCTATATATCTATCTATCTAACTATTTATAAATCTAGCTGTATAACTATCTTTCAATCTAGTTTTCTAACTATTTGTAAATTTATATGTCTGTCTATCTATCTATCTATCTATATCTATGTATGTATGTCTATATATCTATCTATCTAACTTTCTGTCTAACTAATTTTCTAATTATTTGTCTATCTATCTATCTATCTGACTTTCTATTTGTTTATCTATCTATCTATTTGTTTATTGATCTATATATCTGTATGCCTATCTTACTGTCAATTTATCTATGTAACTAACTATCTATCTGTCTGTCTGTCTTTCTATCTATCTAACTAACTAACTATCTATCTATCTTTCTTTCTGTCTATCTATCTATTTGTTTATTGTTTATCTATCTATTAATACACACACACACACACACACACACACACACACACACACACACACATATATATATATATATATATATATATATATATATATATATATATATATATATATATATATATGTCTAGTTATTTGTCAATCAATCTATCTATTTATTTGTCTATCTATATGTCTTTTTATATGTCTATCTATATGTCTATATATATATATATATATATCTATCTATCTATCAATAAATCTATCCGACTATCAATCCATCTATCTATCCACATATTTATCCATTTATCTATCTGGATATCAATCTATATATAAATCTATCTATCTAAAAATCTATCTATATATGTGTTTATCAATGTGTCTAACTATCTGTTTATCTATATATATATATATATCTATTTATATATCTAACTATTTGTCTATCTATCTATATTTTTGTTTATATATCTATCTATCTACCTATCTATATTTAAATCTATCTATCTGTCTGTCTATATATCTGTCCATTTAATTATATATCTATCTATCAATCTATCCATCTATTTGTTTATCTATCTATTTGTTTATTTATCAATAATTTTATCTGTCTGTCTAATTGTTTATCTATCTACCTAACTAACTATCTATCTATTTATCTTTCTATCTATCTATCTATCTCTATTTGTGTCTATCTATTTTTTTATCTATCTGTCTTTGTGTCTATATATTTGTCTGTCTATATGTCTATCTATCTATCTATCTATCAATAGGACTATTTTTATGTCAATCTTTCTACCAATATGTCTTTATATGTGTCAATCTATCTGTCTATATATTTGTCTATTTATCAATCACCTATCTGTCTATCTATTTGTCTTCCTATCTATCTATCTATATATGTGTCTATTTATCTATTTTCAATCTATATATATCTATCTATATATCTATCTATCTATTTATCTATATATATTTATATTTATCTATCTATCTATCTACTTATCTATGTATCACTACAATAAAAATCCCATTTATCTAGGGACAATTCCCTAGCTAAATGGGCTTTTTTTATCCCTAAAAAGGATATAGTGACAGATTACAGACGAATCAGTTCCCTATTTAAATTGCTTGTTAAAATTTAACGACGGAAATTGTCCCTGTCTAAATATTTAGCGATGGAAAAATCTCTTGCTAAAAAAGATAGATTCCCTAGCTAAATTAGCAAGGTAGATGAGAATTTCCATCACTAAATGAAAATAATAATGGATTATTCCCTAGCTAAAGTATTGGTCTATAAATTTTAGCTACGGATATAGTCCCTAGCTAAATAAATGCGATAGAAAACCGTTGCTAATTTTAATATTTCCCTAGCTAAATTAGCAAGGAATTTTTCCATTGCTAATTTAGAATGGGATTTTTCCCTAGCTATTTTACTTTCAAAAATAATTATAGAATTTAATTTATTTTAAAATTTTTTAATTAAATAATATAATATTTTTATATCAAATTGAATAAAAATTGAAACTATAAATAATTTATAATAACCAAAAATTAAAATCATTTAATATTTTATTCTAATTCAATATTTTACATTATTGAAACAAAAAAAACAAAATTTAATTTTAACTTATTCATCAATGTATCTACCGACAGTGCATAAAGTATAATATATCCATTCATTGACTTTGCTTTCTCTCTCTCTGCTCCTTCGATCATCTTCTTTCTACTACAACAAAGCTGTCCTACTCACGGTACATAGTATCTAGTGAAAATTTCCATCACTTATAAATGTTTTGTATGAGGAACAATGCGATATCATATCTGTAAGAAATTTAAACCACTCAGTCAAATTAAAAAAAAATAATGTTTTGATACATATATAATTCTGCAATATATATGTAAATATATACTAGCATTTCACTCTTACATATAATACTATAGTATATGTACATAAAAACATCAGTATTATGTGTACATATAAACTGAGTACAAATATACTTAGTATATATGTACATAAAATACTGTAGAATTATATGTACATATATACTGACTTTATTTGTATGTATATACCTCATTTGGTGTTGTTGCTGCTACTCTCGCTACCGCTCATGTTGTTGCTACCATTGCCGCTGTCACTGCCATTGCCGCTGTCACTGCCAATACCACTACTATTGTCGCCACTGCCACCAATGCCACCGATGTCGCCGTTGCCACTACCGCTGCAGCTGTAGCTACCGCCGCTAACCACTACCACTGTTATCCACTGATGGGTCTGCCGCCACTACCCTCACTTATGGTGCTACCGCTACAGCCGCAGTTGCCGCTGCCGTCAATGCCTCCACTGCTGCCCCCGTCACCATTGATGCCACCGTCGATGGTGATGTTGCCGCTGCTGCCGCTGCTTCCAGTGTTGTCGCTGCTTCTGGCGTAGTCGCTACTGCAACCACTGCCACTACCTCCAAAGTCACCGCTCCCACCACTGCCGCTCTCGCCACTGCTGCCGCCACCGCTGTAGTCCTCATTGCTACTTCCGCCACCACTATAGCCACTGCCACCACTTCTGCCATTGTCGTCGCTTCTATTGCTGTTGATAATAGGGTTTTACATACCTATAATAGGTTAAAACTCCACCCAAAAAATTCGGAGCCACAGAAACATTTTCACAGATATATAAAAATAATTATTATAGACATGAACAAGCACAAATTAAAGTTGATTGTCATACAGCTTAAACTAAAATTTAATTAAATAATTTAATATTTTTATACTAAATTTAATAAAAACAGAAACTATAAATGAAAATTTTAAATTCAACAAAAAAAATTCATTTAATAACTTATTCTAATACAATATTTTAAATAACTAAACAAAAAAATATCAAAAATTATATTACATCTTATTAATCAATGTATATGCCGATTGTGCATAAAGTATAATTTATCAATGCATTAACATTGTTTTCTCTCCCTTTGTTCCTCCGATCACCAACTTTCTGTTGCAAAAAAGCTGTCCGAGTCATGGTGCTTCATGTCTGTTAAAAAATCCCTTCACTTATACAAGCTTTGTATGGAAAACAATGCAGTACCAAATCTGTAAGAAAATTAAACCACTAAATCAAATCAAAATA
Organism: Sapria himalayana; assembly: GCA_029783825.1. Lineage (NCBI taxonomy): Eukaryota > Viridiplantae > Streptophyta > Magnoliopsida > Malpighiales > Rafflesiaceae > Sapria > Sapria himalayana. The sequence goes on from JAREIK010003529.1 coordinate 342,336, forward strand.
AATTATAAAAAACTATGTTTTGATTAATATATATTACTATAGTAAATATGTACATAGATACTAGCATTTCACTCGTACATATATAACTGTAATATTTGTCCATATAAATTGTAGTATTATGCGTACATATATACCAAGTACATATATACTTAGTATATATGTAGATAAAATACTACAGAATTATATGTATGTATATACTGACTATATGTATATACCGCATATGTTGCCATTCCTACTGCTCCCGTAGTCGCTGCCGCCCCTGCTACTACTGCTGCCACTATCGCCGCTACCACCACTGCCACTACCGCTACCGCTACTAATGTCACTACTACAGCCGCCACTGCTTCTGCTGTTGTGGGTGCCGCCGGTGCTGCCGATGCCGCTGCCGTTGTTGTCACCGCTGCAGTCACTGGCCACTACAACCACTAGCCACTACGGCAGCCTCCGCCGCAACCCCCCTGCCGGTGCTACTGTTGCATGCCACTACCGGAATATTTTTCCTATAATGGGAAAAATATTTAAAAGGCTATGAAGCCATTTTCTAGTTGGCGTGCTGCAGATGGATGATTGACCCAATTTTGATTAAAAAAAGTTACATGCAATATAAAATGACATAATAATAACATTTTCCACCATAAGTCATAAAAAAATGAAGGACTGACATGCACATTTTAGTTCATTGCCAAGGGAGCTTTTTGCAATTGAGGAGCACTAAGTTGATCAGAGATGAGTCGTTGCTCTGATTTAGTTTTCAAGTTGAAACTAGTAGATGATGCATTTTCACAATCAAACAAGCGATTTTGTTTCACATCAGCAAGGTGCACATCAATTGCTCTCAATAGTTTTTTCCTACAAGAAAAAAAAAAGATAACAATGAAGCTTAACATTGAATCAATGAACATATACATACACTTTTCAAGTTATTTAATGTGTGGAAGAACAGAACCTCCAGCTATCCGCTATGACCTTATGACAGTTTTAGATTTGGATAATCCTATTTGTACAAGAGCCATTTCCATATTGAACCAGACATCTGCGTTGAACTAGCTTTGTGCACAAATAGAGCAAACAACTAAAATGGACTCATCTTAGAGTTATATCTATTGTCTTTAGTCCTCGAACAATTGCTACAATTAGTAATAGTCAATTCTAAAACATTTTATCTTCAACATTTTGGTTATTCATGGTTGCAGAATGTATTTCAATTGCATCTTTAAACATACAACACCCACTCCAATCATCCAATATTTTCTTTCTTAGAGTTGGTATTTGTGCATCTGAATATGCATTAAAAAGAGACTATTAGGTTGAGAAAAAATTGTTTTTGTTCGGGAGTAAGCATCAAAGTCTTCTAGAATATGACTGATTGCTTTGTAAATGCTGATGGTTCTAGAATTCACTCCCTACAAGTTGAGTTGTAGTAGTATTGCTAGGTTGAGCTTCTCCGTGGCAGGATCTTGCTGGAGGTTTCGCTGCAGCTGCTCTGGCAAGCCAACTTCTATTGTGTGGGTTGTTGTGCCTGCTATAAAATGAATGAAAATGTAATGCATGTGCTATTTACATTCAATTTTTTATAGAATATAATACATTAATGAAGGTGAAGAAGTAAGAAGCTTACTTGAACTCACCCGCTTGATTCTCGATTCCCACTTCGGTTCCGCATTGCAGTGCTCCGAAAATCAGAATTATTTTTTTGATATAATTTTGATATAATTTTGATCAAGGAAACACGGTAAAAAAACCATTTGTTTCCAAAGAAGCATTTAATGATTTAGTGTAGAAGCTCCAAAGATAATCTCAATCAGTTCTGTCATGATTGAAGCTTGATGAGACCTGTGTCCAAAAACCTAGTTGGTCGATACTGGTTCAGAAGAAATGAACTAAGAGAGAGAGAGAGAGAACTATATAAATGAGAGTGGGGCGGTCGAGTAATTTCCTGGCATTTTTGCTAAAACTATCCATGGCTACCATCCTGGCTCCCTTTTCACTGCAGGCAATCTCAAGCACTACGTTGATGGTTGAACAATACATGGAATGAAAAAAAAACATAATAATAATTGTTTTTTGTGGGAGAGGAATATTACGGCATAATTGCTCTATTTGGGAGAGTTTGCTTACACAAGAGAACTAAAACTTGGTCAGATTTTGAAGCAAATTCACCCTTTGTTTCTCCTCCTTCAATCTCGTAAGAAACTAACTCGCCCATCTTTCCACCATAGTGGCTGATTCACATTCTTTCTCCACTACCTGTCACATACACAAATTCGACAACAAAATCTGGAAGGGACACATACAAGCAATATGAGTAATGAGGGAATAGAAAAACAAGCCTACATGTTGCAACAGTAATGGTGAATGAAGTATAAGCAATCAAATTCAAGCAAAATTAGTTCCTCCAATTCACTTTTATATTTTCTCTGGCTAAATTATCCAAAAGCTGAAAAAAAAGAATAAATGGAGAGATCAACAACATACACAACATTACATATTGAAAAATATTTCAATAACAAAAAGATAATTCAAGTATTTTATGATCAAAATTAAGTAGGATAATTACACTTACACAAATTACAATCAAATAATCACATGTCAAATAATCACCAATGTTACATTTTAAAAGGGTATCCTACAACTAGCAGCTTGGGCCTCCTGTAAGATAGAACAACATGATTGGGCAGAGAGATGATAAGCACTATAACATAGAGTAAAAAAATCTCATCAAGCCTGTTCTATTATAATTATATCACATCACTTTCATTAAAACACATTTTTAATATAATCAAGCAAAAAATATAGTCATACAATACAATCAATCATAAAATCACACCAGCTCACATCAATTCCTTGTGTATTTTTTCTCTACTTTCTATGATCATTAACCAAGCTTATATGCACGGATGGGCATGTATAACTATGTTAAAATATCAACCTGCCACATGTTTTAATGCAAGTGTAAAACAATTCAAGCATTTTAATAATAATAAAAAGTGGATTCGCAAATGCACAAGGAATTTGAAAATATAACCTTCCATCGCTTATGACCGGTACTTGTAATGAGTTTTAGAGAGTGGAATTGCAATTTCCAACTCATGAGAGTTAATGTCTTTCTTGCCGATATAGCTCTATAAAGCAACAATCATAGAATAGAAAAATACCACTAAATGAATTCTAACTAAAATCTATGTTGCATTAAAGGGATGATTTCTTAAACTGTACAATGGCCTATGAGTGACTCTGAATATTTGATCAATGTGCCCTGTAATCATAAGAATTCAAAAACTCAAACCTAGCAAAATGAGATTATGACAACAATTTAGTAGGCACAACAAATGATACACAAACTGATTATCAACTTAAAAAACATTCAGATTCTTATTAATTCGAAGATACACAAGTATTACATAGGCAATTGATTAGGTTTTTTTTAATGATAAAAATGTAGCAATTCAGAAATAAGTAATTTCTTTAAAAAAGGGTTCATAGTTCATATTTGTTGGTGCACATTACTTGGTCCCAAGGGCAACATAGTTTGATCCGTTGGTCTTCCGAATTCATGAAATTTTGCGCAAAATATTGCTAAAAGCATTCATGTCCTCCTACATTTTCAGTATCGATTTGAATTTAGCAACAAGTTCCTGCATAATAAGGGGTTCGTTTTGAAGCAAAATACCAGGAAGGGATGCAATAAAAAATCAAAAAAAATAGTTTCACCTGTAAAAATTGATCCACTCTAGCATTCAAATTATCTGAAGATGCTTCCTTGTGAAGAGTTTGTAGTGTATAAAACAGGTGAGAATTGAAATCATTTGAAAGATGTTGTTGAATGTGGAGATTAATAATTGAAGGGGGATATGATTTGATGATATTAAAACAAAATAGGATTAATAATCTTATTTTAGATTTAAAAATATTATGAATTAGCATGGAAAATACTTAGACATAAATATTTAAAACACTTATTTTATACATTTATCAGAAAATCTCTATAAATGAGAGATTTCTTAAGAGTTTATAGTTATTTATAAGTAACTGCCGATTATAATTGATATATTTTAAAATCCAATTTTTAAATTATTGTGGAATTACTATGTTCTTCAATTTGGTCTTCAACTTCATGACTTATTCAAATGTTAAATTAGATATACTTTTCTATCTAATAAGATATCATATCTTTATGCGATCACAAAAATTTGTCCAAACTCTAAGAAAAGTAAGTCTAGAATTCAAGATTTATTATGTACGATCTCTTCAATCTTCTGAGGTAAGACTGGCAAGATAATATACTAGTACAATTTATTTTCTTAGATAACCTTCATATTTTAAATGCTTCCAAATATTAAGATATGATAAGATAGATATGGAGATCACATTCACACCCAAGTACATAAGACTCTTGCTTTAACAAGAGATATAAAAAGAGATAAATATCTCAACAAATTTACCCTATAACTTTGTAGAGATTGTGTTTGAAGAGACTATGCATTACACAAATTTTTTAAGTGATAAATCATCTTAATATATTATTCTTTCATAAACAAATGTAACTTCAAAGTTATTATGAAACCCAATATTAGTATTTAAACAGTCTCATGATCAATACTTATTAGACAACCTCTTTGAGGATAAGATGTCATACTCAAAATTATATGAATTAGCAAAAAAATAACTCAAAAAATAATAAAATATGTATAATTAGTATATAAATCTCAACTTGGATTGTATCTACTCACATGTTAACAGCTCATATATAAAGGATAAAATAACATAAACACAATGCAACATCCTCAAATTGATGAACAAATATTTATGATATCAATTTTAAAAAAAAATAATTTGAAATTTATTCAAGTCTTTCGTGAAGATATTCACATGTAATTTTATTATATAAACTAAATTATACACATAATATCATTTTAGATCATTTTTTTGGAAAAAAGAAATAATTTATTTTCTATATATTTTATTTGCTAGTAAAATATCAAGATAAATATTATATATCATTATCATGAAAATTTCTTAATAATATTATTTATCATTATACACCTGAGATTAATCACCTGAGAAATTCTTAATATAATTATTTATCAAAATAAATAACAAAATATAATATCCACTAGAAATTGGTGAACAAATACTCATGATATCAAATTTTAAAAAGATTGTTGAGATTTATTCAATACCTTCATGAAAACTTTTTGCTAGTTAATTTATTATATAAACATAAATTATACACATAATATAATCTTAAATCTTATTTTTTTGAAAAAAAAATAATTCATTTTATATACTTTATTTGCTCTTGAAACATCAAAATAAATATTATATATCATTATCTAATTATTATAATAAAAAATAAAAAAAGAAACACAATAATATTCAATATCTTCAAATAAATAGTTAATCTAAAATACCACTTATGATCATTATCATCAGATTTAATTATGTATCTATATTAAATCTCAAAATAATTATTTATTTATTATTTTTCAAATATATAAATATCAACTTAAATATGAATGCTTGAATAATTGTAAACACATTGATCCCTAAAAGATATCTAGGGCCTAAAAATTTTATCTCATCCTTTAGTATATGATAAGCTGCATCTATCTAAATCTATAATAAAAAATCTTAATAATTATTAATTATGCTTATTATAATAATTATATCTGATATTATAATAATCAGATACTTAATCTTACATATGATTTTCTAATATGTGAGAGTTAGCTAAATAAATCAGATCAAACGTAAATCTAATATTTTAGTCAATCAAAATATTCATTACAATATAAGTCAAAGGATCAACTCAAAATACATATATCAACTACATATCTTATCTATGACAAATTTTTTCTCATTAAAATAATCTATATTTATCTGTGAATCTAAAAAAAAAAAATTCAAATAAATATAAGATACCATTTAAAGTACACTTATTTGATAGTAATGTATTTGATATGTTGTACAAGTCTCCCTTTTTATTTATCATATTGATTTATTTTGTGATCTTCCGTACAACTCCATACTTCAAAATTTTATAATTAATATTTGATACATGAAGATTTTTTTTCAATCTTTTAAAATAACTATGCATTCTAGAAGACATGTGATCGTATAAATCTGATGTGCCAGAAAATTTTGAATCCTTGGCACATTTATCATTACTCTATAAATTGCAAAGATAATATTTTATAAAATTATAAAATGTATCCCTTGAGCACACAATATTTGATAGAATATACACATATTGCACATGGATGACGTTTTTATGTGTGTGTATTCTAGGAAAATATAAAACAAGCATTCAGATCTCTGCCAAGAGTTTCTCTTCTAGCCTCAGATTGGGAATTCTTGGTGATGCGCCCAAGTTATACACCAATTGATCATCTATTATGCCATTACTTGTCAAATTCTTTTTATGAGTTATATTTGCTACTGGTGATCGCTTCAGCTGTTGGATAAAAAAACAAATCAAAGAAAACTATTGATATTTGCAAACTTGTAAAGAAAGTGAATTACTTAATGGCCTTTTATAATTAAGTAAAAGTTGATAAAACAACTAGCTGTCACAATCATAGGTCCCATAGAACAAATTATGTTTAGGTGTTTCGGGTCAAAAAAACAAAGTTGCTACAATTTTCCATTAACAGCTACATTGTTCCAGACATGAAAGCTTACATATTTTAGAGCAGCATGATTTTTTTGTTTAAATAGATGCAAAACCCATGTGAAAATCATATGATATGAATAAACCTTTTTAGAGGCTTTAAATTGAGGAGCATACAGTCTCTTGCGGGATCTTCCCTTACTGAATAAGCTTCCAAGGTATTCCTCATCTTCGGCATCAGCCTTGGTGTAACTATCATCACTTATATCATTGTTGTCATAATTTGATTCTGATACAATGGATTTTTGAAAGACCAGTGTTGATTGCACCAGCCTCCGGCTAGCTCTCCTTGGCCCGGGTTGCTGGACCACTCCAAAAGTGGCCGCCATCATGATTAGCTTGTTGCATGTCCATTTATACACTTCGACTGGTGTCGGCACTTAGCCAATGGGGACTCAGTGGAAAGTTAATGAGGGAAAACATGCAAAACTAAGTCGACCTAGCAACATAAGTGATTTTTGTGAGAAACAGAAAATTGAACATAATAATTTATGATTTAATTTTTTGATTTTATTAATTACACATAATCATCTATTCATGTATACTATACAAGTGGAGTAATTCAACTTCCTAAATACAAGATATTAAATAGATTAACCACCTAAAAGACTAATTCTTCAAATACTAGGTCCATATTTAACAAATAACTATATATATATATATATATATATATATATATATATATATATATATATATATATATAGTTATTTAGCATTCCCTCAAACTCATGATGCACCAATTATAAGCATTGATAGTTTGTCAACTAGAAAATGAGAATGAGAATTTGAACATAACTTAATAAAGAAATCTACAAGCTATAAGGAAGAAAAAAAACAAAAAAAAAATAAAGTGATGGTGTCATACTTGAGATGATAATGTGTAATATGACAATCAATTTTAATGTGCGTGATTCATTCATTAATGACTAATTTATGAATATTTTGAATACCACTCTTGTAATCACAATATATAATATGGAGTGATAAAGCAATACTCTCATATATACAAATAACTAACATAACCACACATAATTTCTATTGTAGTAAATATCATAACATAATACTCTACATTAATTAAAGATAAAGAAATAGATAATTATCTCTCATAGAGAAAGCAAAAAATCAACTACATGAACCATATAAACAATATCAAGATGGGTAATAGTAAAATATTAAAGTTCCCAACAATAGTATGACATAATATAGGATCAGACAAAGGCACATTCACTACAAGAAATATCACATTTAGCTAGGGACAATTCCCTAGCTAAATCAATATTTTCTTGTAGCGTGAGATTTTTCACATTTGAGATATGTTTCATATAATAAATTTAATAGTATAAAACAACATTAAAAATAACCTCACTCATTAAAACATATACAAAATATATTAAATTATTAGAATATATAATAAAATATAAATGTTAATAGTCTATGTAAGTTTATAGGCATAAAAAGAAAAATTTTCAACTAGATATCAAGCATCATTGAAATCATACATATCTAATTATATAATTATGTGTTAATTATCATTATAAAATATTTGACTATGTTAAGAAAAAATATTAATAAAATAATAATCAATGACTCATACTAGACATGAGATTTTACTTTCTAAAATTTATAATATTCTATAAAATGATGAATATGGATTCATCTACAAATGCTCATACATTATACTTGGGTATATATGCAATATGAATAATATATTTAATAAATATAAAGAATATTAATTTTTGAAGACATTTAAAATAAACAAAATATTTTAAATATTAATCTTTTATTTTATTTCTTTACTACTTAATTGCTTATATACTGCATAGGATTAAGATCAAAAGAATAATAATATTATCAAATTTATCTCAATTTTCATAAATTGACTATAAGAACTTTAAAATAAAATTTAAGAATAATTATATAATTTATTTAAATATTATAAAAATAAATATGACATTTTTAGTGATTATCTAAGTATGGAGATCAATATCATATTTGAAGATTAATTTTTTCATTCAGTTAGCTAAAGACAATTGATAAAAAGTCATCTAAATAGGAATAAGTTATCAAGATATTTGAATATTAGTTACTATTTCATCTTATCTAATAATTACAAAAAAAATTAATAAATTGAATAGGTAAAAATTATACAAATACATTTTTTCCTATTATCTTAGATGATATTTGAACATGATATACTAACTCCTCAGATATCTAGTATAGCATCAAAGTTTTTTTATTACGAATATAATTTTAGATAGAAAGACCGGGTTATAATCAAATATTATTGAATCTTTATCATGCTTAAATAATTAGGAGAAAGCATGAATGAGTCTTTAAGATAAAATCTAAAGACATATACAAAAATAATGAAACCAAAACTTATAGATGTGATAATTAAAACCAAACCATGTGATATTATAACACTAATTCTACCCTATCATATATTTTATTTTATAAACTTTTTATTGTATTTTTCATAAGCATTTATATTTATATTTTTAGATGTGTATATATTTTTAATATACTTTTTTACATTGATAATCATATATAATGTGGTTTAAATAGTAATACATTATAAATTTTTTATAATATTATTTTTATTTTTTTTTTCTCAAATAAATATATATAGGTATAATAAGTAGCCAAGAGGTCAGAGAATAGATCCCAGTCAAAACAACCCCAAGCTAGCATGAGTTAGCCACATGATAATTTTTAACCTGAGCAAAAACCAATCTAACGAGTTCCATTTTGCCCAAGGACAACGAGCTGTGCCAGACACCTTTGTTTGTTGTTGGGCTAGTACGACATGTCCCATGCTAAAAAGCATGATGTGCTCCACACCACATTGTGGTCTAGTTGAGCTTCAAAAAAATAGATCATGTTAGCCTGGTATGACCTATTTGACACCTCTATTTTAGCTTATTACATTATTATTTTTTTGTTATGTTATGTTGATGAAAACTCATAACATATAGACTACATCAGCAGCATTTATCTATTATATAAAAGTATTGTTTATATGTATTTTTCATATTAAGTATCATGAATATTCTTCCTCTCTTTGATTTTTACATATTCAATAGTAGAACTTTATAATATTTAAAAAAAAATTTTTTTATTTTATAAAAATGTACCAATAAAAAACACTTAGATTATATAAATCAATAATAAAGAAAAAATACAAGATATTATTATAAGCAATTACTCTACAAAGTCTTCAAATCAACGAGTTGTGTGATTTAATCTATAATGATCTAATAATTAAAGTCATCTAAGATAAAATAATCAGGTCAAGTCATGCCTACTCAAAACTATAATTACATGTTGATTACTTATTATACCAAGATACAAAATTTTTCAATTTTCCTATATCCTTTTGAAACAATTAGTTTATTCACTACACCTAATATTTTTTGCATTTGCTTCATGGGCAACTTTTCTTTTGACCAAGGTTAGTGTAATTAAGTTTCTACTTTTGTCCATCTTTCATTTTTAAACTGAAGTTTGATTTCATGATATTACTTTTGTAACACAAGAAGTTAAGGGTGTTGGTGTTGGGCTGATAGCAGTAGCTTATTTTTCCATGGTAAATGATACAAGCATTTTTAGTTCTATAACATGTTCGAATGTAAATGTTTTAAATAAAATATGCATAAATTAGGGAATAGATATTTAAAAATTAGAAATAGATTGGTGACCCTTTATGTACAACACTATAAACCATGAAAAACAATTTAACTATAATCTCAACATTCATTCAAGTTGGCATACATACAACAAAAATGCCAATCTTACTTGAGAAAAAATTGATATTAGGATTATATAAAATTCTTATGAATGCTAGCTGATCACAAATAATGCATATGATGAAATGTTAGTATTCTCTTAAATTTATTGTTTAAATTATTGTTTAATACAATATGTTTTATTTATTCATGAACAATTTAATTAAAAAGAAATCATAAATTTTCTGGTGTATGTTTCAAAAGAGTTTACAAATGATGGAAGTTTTGACACTTTATTATAATTGTGTTAGAGATGATATTTTGGGTAAAGCCAAAATATTTATTAGTTTAATTGGCAAGTAAGTTAGGAAAAACTAATATCACCTAACGTTTGGTTGCTCGCATTGATTTAGTAGGCTGAAAATACTCAACCAAGACCTATGTTGCTTAGTTTGCAAGTGAATACCTACTCAAGTTGTGCTACTTGAATTGTCAAGTTAACTTTGTGTAATGCTAAAATATAATAAATTTTTATTTTATCAAGAGATAATATTTAAAGATTATATTTTAAAAATTATATAAATTATTAATTTTTTGCTTAAAACATATGACTAGCTCAAATTAGAATACTCATATAATCAAGAATATCCATAATTTGTGAAAGGATTGTTGATATTGTATAATCTTGATAAAATCAAATTCATTAAATTGATATTGTTCATGTTTTTTTTCACAATCTCCTTTATTTTGATAAAATTAAAGAAAAAATTAATTTGTTTCATGTAAAAAAAAGATACCATCCTCGATTAAATATAAAATATGACCTACTCATGGTGATACTGATTAGTAAATTCTTTTTTTTTTTGCTAGTTTAATTTTGTTTGAAAATATTTTTTTATTGTTGTTAGATGTTATTAGACGTAGGGAAATTATGTAATGCTGTATTAAAATAATATTTTTTTAAAAAGTACTTAAATAAGTAAATATTCATATTAAAAAATATATCAAAATAAAATATTTCTACTTCTGGTAAACTCAAAAAAATGCTTTTATTCCTCCTGTATATTTCATGATTTGAAAAAAAATAAAAAAACAAAAAAAATCTATTTATAAAACACTATAGCATGAGAGGTATACTATTTTGGAAAATAGTATGCCCGATTTGTAGCAATATAATATTTATATAAATATTATATACACAACATTATATATAAACATTTAAACAATTTTATAATCATATGACATTATCTATAAATTTTTATACTTTAATATAATATATATATATATATATATATATATATATATATATATAAACGTATAACATTATATATAAACATTGATGTGTTTATATAAACATATAATATTATATATAAATATTTATACAACATTTACGTAACATTATACATTTATATAATTGTTTATATAACATATAAAATATTTATACATATTAATAAACATTTATATAACATATAAATTTGTATATAAATATATAATATTTATAATGTTTATATAATTGTGATATATATACAATATAATATTTTTAAAAGTGTTACATATATATATATATATATATATATATGTAACATTTATAAAAATAGTTTAAACACATTATATCTTAACAATTATAAATTTATATAATAATATGCCATTATATATAAAAGTTTATACTTTAATATAAATGTGAAACTAAGAGAATAATGATGTGAAACTAAGAGAATAATGATGTGCAATATGATACTTGTATGCATACACAAGAGATTATCTCTATAATGTATTTATCATATTAAGAAATGATATATCATAGAGAAATATTAGTAGTTTTATCTATGAATGAGGCTGAGAGTATTATTTGGTATTGAGGGAGACAAATCAATTATCATTGTCATTTTAGAGTCTTCATAGTGCTCCTCTATCATGATGCTTACTTTAAAGAAGTAAACAAACCTTTTTTAAAAAAAAAAATTTGTTGTTGATACTTTTCACACTACAAGAAAATATCGATTTAGCTATGAAATTTTAGCTATGGATCAATCCCTAGTTAAATTGCTAGGAATTTGCTAGGGAATAACAATATTTTATGTACGTACATATATATACGTACAAATATTTGAGGGATTTGCTAGGTAGTGGCAGAGGCAGCAGCAGGGATAGTGGGAGTAGCTGCAATGGAAACAAATACGGTTTATATGTATGTATATATGCAGTATATACGTACATATAATGTTACAATATTTTATGTACATATAAGCTGAGTATATATATGTACTCAATATATCTATATATGCATAAAACTATAGTTTATATGCACATATACTATAGTAATATATGTACGAGTGAAATGCTAGTATATATGTACATTTTACTACAACAATATATATTTACCAAAACATAGTTTTTTATTTATTTATTTTGATTTTATTTGGTGGTTTAAATTTCGTGCAGATATGGTACCGCATTGTTTCCCATACGAAGCTTGTATAAGTGAAGACATATTTCAACAAACATTAAGCACCATGACTCATACAACATTTTTGTAGTAAAAAGTTGGTGATCAGATGAGCAGATGGAGAGAAGGCAATGTCAATGCATTGATAGATTATACTATATGCATAGTCAGTAAATACATTGATTAATAAAATGTAATATAGTTTTTGTTATTTTTTGTTTTAGTTATTTAAAATATTATATTAGAATAAGTTATTAATTGAATTTTTTTGTTTAATTTAAAAGTTTTATTTATAGTTTTTGTTTTTATAAAATTTAATTTAAAAATATTAATTATTTAATTAAATTTTTGTTGAAACTGTATGACAATCAACTTAATTTTTGTTTGTTCATGTCTATATTAACTATTTTTATATATCTGTGAATATGTTTGTGTTTCTCTAAATTTTTGGGTAGAGTTTTAGCCTATTATAGATATGTAAAAGCCTATTATCAGTGGTAGTTGCCACTGTAGTGGTGGCAGCAGCAGTAGTGATGGCAGTGGTGCAAATGATGGTAGTGGCGGTAGTGGTGCCAGAAGGAGCACCGGCGGCAGCTGTGGAAGCAGTAGCGGCAATGGCAACTTTGGCAGCGGTGGCAGCATGGGGAATATTAGTGGGAAGTAGAGGCAGTAGGCGGTAGCAGCGACAGTAGTGGCAGCAACGGCAGTAGTGGTAGTAGCGGCGGCAGTGGCAAGTGACGACTACGCGAGCAATGACGGCAGCACCGGCAGCAGCCACAACGTCAATACAGCAGCGACTAGGGTGGCAGTGATGGTGGGAAGTAGCAGGAACGACAACAAATGCGATGTATATGTGCTTATATAGTCAGTATATACGTACATATAATTCTACAGTATTTTATGTACATATATACTGAGTATAAATGTACTCATTATATATGTACGCATAATACTGTAATTTATATACAAATACTACAATAATATTTGTACGAGTGAAATGCTAGCATATATGTACATTTGCTGCAGTAATATATATTTATCAAAACATAGTTTTTTTAATTAATTTTGATTTGATTTGGTGGTTCAAATTTCTTACAGATGTGGTACCACGTTGTTTCCTATATGAAGCTTGTATAAGTGAAAAGATATTTCAAAAGACATGAAGCACCATGACTCTGACAGCTATTTCACAGTGGGAATATTGGTGATCGGAGGAGCAGATGGAGAAATCAACGTCAATGCAATGATAGAGTATACTTTATGCACGGTTGGTAGATTCATTGATTACTAAGATATAATATAATTTTTGTTATTTTTTTTAGTTATTTAAAATATTGTATTAGAATAAGTTATTGAATGATTTTTTTTGTTTAATTTAAAATTTTCATTTATAGTTTCTGTTTATTAATTTAATATAAAATTATTTAATTAAATTTTAGTTTAAGCTGTATGACAATCACTTTAATTTGTGTTTGTTCATGTCTATAATAACTATTTTTAATAGCTATGAAAATGTTTGTGTGACTCCGAATTTTTTGGGTATAGTTTTAGCCTATTATAGGTATGTAAAACCCTATTATCAGCAGCAATAGCAGCGGTATCGATGGTAGCGGTAGCAGAAGTGGCAGTGGTGGTAATGGTGGTGGCACTAGCAGTGGGGGCTGCAGCGTGATAGTAGCGGCGGAGCGCAGCATCGGAGCAGTGGCAGCGGCTACACTGGAGTAGCAGTGGTATGCGGTAGTAGTGGCTGCACCTGAAATAGCGACAACTCCATAAGAAGTGGTAGAGGCAGCAGTAGTAGCTGCGACGGTGGTTGTAGTAGTGGCGGAAACGATAGCTGTGGCATGCTATGGTAGCACTAACACCGGGGTAGCTGCTATAACTACCGTGGTGGCTAGTGGTAGCAGTGGCCGGGGGCGGCGGCAGCAGCGGCAGCGACAGCCATCAGCATTACGGCAACACAAAGGCAGCGGTGGCAACACCGCGAATAGTAGTGGTATTGGTAGCGACAGCGTCAACAGGAGCAGCGGGAGGAGTGGCAGCAAGAGCATCAGCAAAAGGATCAAATGAGTTATATACATCCGAATAAAGTCAAAAAATGCATACATATAATACTGCAATATTTTATGTACATATATACTGAGTATATTTGTACTCAGTTTATATGTACACATAATACTACTATTTTTATGTACATATACTACAGTAATATATGTACGAGTGAAATGATAGTATATATTTACATATATACTATAGAATTATATATGTATCAAAACATAACTTTTTTTAAATTTGACTGAGTGGTTTAAATCGTTGGCAGATATGATACCATAATGTTCCTCATACAAAGCTTTTATAAGTGATGAGATTTTTCACTAGAAATCACGTGTCGCGACTCGGACAGCTTTATCATAGTAGAAAATAATGATAGGAGCAGAAGGAGATAAAGCAACGTCAATGAATGGATATATTATACTTTATGCATTGTCGATAGATACATTGATGAATAAGCTGTAATAATTTTTTTTTATTTTTTTGTTTCAATTATGTAAAATATAAAATTAGAATAAGATATTAAATGATTTTATTTTTTATTTATTATAAATTATTTATAGTTTCAATTTTTATTCAATTTGATATAAATATATCAAATTATTTAATTAAAAAATTTTAAATAATTTAGATTATGAAATTAATTTTGAAATTAAAATATATAGGGAAAAATCCCTAGCTAAATTAGCAGTGAAACATTCCCTGCTAATTTAGCTAGGGAATTTTCCCTAGCTAATTTAGCTAGGTAAATATTAAAATTAGGGATGGATTTTCTATCACTAAATTTATTTAGCTAGGGACTATATCAGTCACTAAAATTTATAGACCAGCAAATTAGCTAGGGAATCATCCATCATTATTTTCATTTAGCGATGAAAAATCTCATTTATCTTGCTAATTTAACTGGGGAATTTTTCTTTTTTAGTAAAAGATTTTTCCGTCCCTAACTTTTTAGCTAGGAACATTTTTCGTCACTAAATTTTAGTAAGAAATACTTTAGATAGGGAACTGATCTGTCGGTAATCCATCACTATATTCCATTTAGTGACAGAAAATACCCATTTAGCTAGGGAATTGCCCCTAGCTATATGGGATTTTTATTGTAGTGTCATTTGTTATGTACTATAGTTTTTGTAACTCATCTTTTTACTTAGATGTATGATTATTAACTCAGAAAATAATAATCATAGTATAAAAATTATTTTTGCTTAATATTTTCTTCTTGTTTTTTTAAAATATTGAAAAAGCTAATAAAAAATTATCTAAAATTATTTGTTATAGTAATATTCAAGTTGAAATTTTGTTGCTGTTTTCTCTTTTTTTATTTTTAGAGTTATTTGTAGTCTTATTTATGTAAGTTATATTTGTAAGTAATTTATTTTTAATTTTATTTTTTTGGATAATGTTAAGATTATATATTTTTTTTGATATGGTCAGATATTTTATTAGATGTTTGAATATTTTTGATATGTTATTCATTTTTTACTTGTTTATAAATAATGAATTGTTATACATTTATACAATTTTTCAATGGTTATATGAAATAATGTTTTTTAATAAATAAAATAATATGAAAATTTAATTACTGATTAATAGTTTTCATGGTTATTAGTAATATTATTTAATTTCTCCATTGTTATAACCATAAATTAATTTTAAAATTTTTGAAATTTATTTGATTAATTTATAATTAATATTATAAAAATAACCATAAAAATTTCATAAACTATTAACCATAAATTTATTTATGGAATAATATAATTAATGGTTAATTATAAAATAATTTTGTTTTCTAATATTTCTTGTCTCTGACCGGTCTCGCCCACATCTGGTCATTTCTACGTAATTAGGTCAGTTCGCTACTAAAAAAACATAGATTCTTAAAACACACTACCATCGTAGCATCGTTTCTAAGATCCAATTGAAACAAAAATAACTATATATATATATATATATATATCTCTCTCTCTCTCTACGTGTTTTTTTTTGTTTATTTTCATTATAATTTAATGAGAAATTAATAACGAGTTTTGCAAAATTTAAATTGATAGTAAGCTAAATGATACTTTTTTGTTGAGTTCTTGCATGTTAATGATAAATCGGTAATGCAAACTTATTTTATTTTAATGATTATTTTTTTAAAGGTTTAATGAATTTCAAATCAATAAAAAGTGTGCTAGCTTTAAAATTCAAAGAAAATTAGTAAAAGAGGACAGAGAAAATAATAACAAGAGGAGAAGAAAGAGCAATGTACTGTAATTTTTTAAATTCAAGTTTAATCTTATATTTTAATTTATGATTTTTTATATTTTGGAATTTTTGTCATGTAGAGAAGATGAATATGAAGAACATGTAAAAATTTATCTACTAATCAGGTTTCTGTGGTTATAGTGTGAAACTCTAAATTAGCTATGGAAAATTCCCTAGCTAATTTAGCAAGGGATTATTCCCTTGCTAATTTATCAAGGGAATTTTTTCTAGCCATTTTAATTTCAAAAATAAGTTCATAATTTAAAAATATTTAAAATTTTTTAATTAAATAATTTAATATTTTTATATCGAATTGAATAAAATTTGAAACTATAAATAATTTATAAAAAACAAAAAATAAAATCATTTAAAATATTTATGTAAATTCAATATTTTACATAATTAAAACAAAAAAATAACAAACTTTTATTTGAACTTATTCATCAGTGTATCTACTAACAATGCATATAGTATAATATATCTATTCATTTATGTTGCTTTCTCTCCCTCTACTCCTTCGATCATCATTTTTCTAATGCGACAAAGTGTCCAAGTCATGGCACATAATGTCTAGTGAAAAATCTCATCACTTTTAGAAGCTTTGTATGAGGAATAATGTGGAATCATATACGTAAGAAAATTAAACAACTCACTCAAATTAACAATAAAAGTTATATTTTGATACATATATAATTTTGTAGTATATATGTAAATATATGCTAGCATTTCACTCGTACATATATTACTATAGTATATGTACATATAAACAGCAGTATTATATACACATATAAACTTAGTACAAATATACTCAGTATATACGTACATAAAATACTGTAGTATTAAATGTACGTATATACTGACTTTATTCGTACGTATATATCTCATTTGGTGTTGTTGTTGTTGGTCTCGCTGTCGCTCCTGCCGCTGCTGCCATTGCCGCTGTCGCTACCAATGTAGTATAATAGAAATTGAAGATGATCAATTTCTATTTGAAGATGAGTTCAACTTCTATCGGAATCAGACAAAATATCAGAAAATCCATTGGAGAATCATAGTGATGCCGATAATTAAATTGTTATAATTGTATTATAATATTAAACTATCAAAGAATTTTTATATATTGTTGAAATCGATCGGTGTGTTTTATTCTAAAATGCATACTTGTTCATCATATCTCTATTGTTTGTTCTATATTTTATTTTGTATCATAAATTGTGCCTAAAGGATGTGGCCGTGGTGGAGGTGGACGTAGAGACATAAATGAACCAAATTCTTCTAGTATGCTACATCATGTTCATTTCTATCACCATATCCTGACTTTAGCATCACAATCACCATCTTCATTTCTATCACCATCACCATCATTGAGACACCTACTATCACCTTTATCAAATGTAAGCCCACCACTCATTGTGCTTCCTGCACACACTTTTGATCCATCTCTATCTTCTACACCACATATTACACCAATAGTTTCTCCATTTACAAAACCAGCGACATCATCAAATATTGTGCCTTCCTCTGTAGTCAGTGCAAAGTTAGAAATTGAGATTGTGGATGGGAGGTAAAAGAAATATGTAAAAATGACTTGAAAAAAAAATTTGATGTTTTTGTTAGTGGTTCTTTTTATATTGTTATGATTTACTTGTTTTCAATGTTATTTATTTATTCGTACAATTTTATTCCATCACACAAGTATTCGACTATAATTATAAAGTCTTTCAAGAAAATGGATGCTTCTAAAGCATTCTCCTGGAAGAAAGTTTCTGAATCAACAAAAGAGTCCTATTTTGATGACTTTCAGGTAAAAATAACAAAACAAACACATTGAAAAATAATTATCAAATTACTTAACTATTATCTTGGTTATTATTCAAGTAGTAAATAATAAAAATTTTGTTGTTAATATAAACTCTTTTGTGATTTTTCTATATATAGAATCAGTACACATGAGCACCCAAATTTGATGGAAAGATAAAGTCATTATGGGAGATCAAAGCTGCTCAACGATATTCTGATTTTATCCATAAATTGAAGAATATGAAAGAAATGACTGATTTTATATCTGAGGATGACTGACCCCAGTGGCCTAAGTATTGGGAGGAGCAAGATGTGAAGAAAAAAATTAGATATTGCCAGTAAAAATCGACGAAGTGACGTAGCTAGACTAGGAACATGAAGTTGTCAACACACAGGAGGGTCAAAGTCGAGCATTGAGCATGCTCGAGATATGGTACACTTTTAAAATTTTAAACATTTATATATTTAGTGGCTATCCTAATAGTCCAATAAATCAAATCTCTGCCTGATTTTATTAATTTTGTTAAATTTTTGGAGCATTTATTTTTTAATGACTTAATAAAAAAATATTCTAGGCTGGAGAATTGGGTGGAGATCCAATTTTTTATCAGAATTTCAGGAAGATGCATGTGAAGAATGTGGATGGTCAGTTCGATGATAACAAGTCTTAGATGATTGCTGTAAGAACTTGTTATATTAATAAGATTTTATAAAACTACAGTACATTATAAAAATTATTTGGAATGCAAATTATTTATTTTATTTTTGTATATCTAGACATGTTTTTTTCTATATTTTATCTCAGGACCTAATGGCGGAACGTGTGACAGTTGCTTATCAACAAGTTGAGGGTTCTATGGATTTTCAACCAAGTGGCTATGATCCTATTTATTTGGAGACCATAATAGGTCATAAAAAGCAGTGAGTGTATAAAATTGGCTCGAATGTAGTGACATTTTGTTGTAATAGTCATGCTTCTAATTCATATGTCTCAGTAATGGTGGATGAGGCGGTCAAACAACAAGGAATGGAAACAAATGAATGTATTGTAGTTATGGAAACCAAAATGAAAAAGAAGTATGAGTAGATATCTCATTTGAAGGAAGAAATATATGAGATTAAAGAATAAAAGGATGAGAAGATATCTGATATTGAAGGAAGAAATATATGAAATTAAAGAACAGAAGGATGAGTAGTTTACTAATTTGATGGAAGAAATGTAAGAAATTAAAGAAATGAACGATGAGATGAAAGAAATTAAGAATGTAATGCAATAGTAGATGTCCTATATGGAGTCACGGTTAGTGGTATTGGCACAAGACATAACATTCCAAGATCTAGCTGTGAAACCTCATAGGACAGGCTAGCATTCCCTACAAATTATGAGGATGATTTCGTACGAGAATTATTTCTGAACTATTATTTATTTTTGTCTATCTGTAGCAAATAATTATGAAATTGTTTTGCAGGTTACAATTTTTTTATTCTGGTTTAGTTCTTTGCTTTTTTGATTAACCTAATTATGAATCTTTGTAGGACACATTATCTAAGACACATGAAAAAATTATGATTCAGTGCATTAAGACATTGCCACGGTCCTTCCAATGCATGGGACCCATATTTACCAATTTTAGTTTTATCAAATGGATGGCTAGCTTATTTTATTTTTATTATTCCTAAAATATTTTATTTTTGCACTCTCTTTCTCTCTAAATATAATTGTTGGACATCTTTTGGATTTTTGTTAAAGCTCTATGACAATCAACTTTAATTTGTGTTTGTTCATGCCTATAATTAGTGTTTTTATATATCTGTGAATATGTTTGTGTGTCTCCAAATTTTTTGGGTAGAGTTTTAGCCTATTATAGGTAAGTAAAAGCCTATATTCAGTAGTGGAAGAAGCGGCACTGGTGGCAGCAGTGGCAGTGATGGTTGTAGTAGTGGCGGTAGTGGTAGCAGTAACAGAGGCGGCAATAGTGGCAGAGGCGGCATCAGTGGAAGTGGTGGTAGTAGCGGCATCAATGGTGGTAGTGACATCAGTGGCAGCAGGCACAGTAGAGGCAGCGACGCTAGTGGAGGCAGTGACTACATCAGCGGCAACAGCGGCATCGAAGGTAGAGGCAGCTTCAGTGGTATTGGCGGCAACAGCGGCAGCATCGGAAATGGCGGCGACAGCGGCAGCATCGGAAATGGCGGCGACAACGGTAGCATCGGCAATGGAGGCAGCAGTGGCATTATCGGTAGTGGCGGAAACAGTGGCAGCAGTGGTAGTGGTAGAAGCAGCTATAGTAATGGCAGTGGCGGCAGTAACTACAGCACTGGTAGTGGCGGCAAAAACTACAGCACTAGCAGTGGCGGCAGCAACTACAGCACTGGCTGTGGCGGCAGCAACTACAGCACTGGCAGAGGTGGCAGCATCGGCAGTAGTGGTAGTCCCGATAGTAGTGGTAGTCCCGACAGTAGTGGTAGTGATGCAGAAGTGGTAGAAGCGGCAGCAGTAGTGGCAGTGGTAGTAGCGGCAGCAGCATCGGCAGTGGTAGGAGCGGCAGGAGCACCTGCGATAGTAGTAACAGCAGTTTTTTCACATACGAAGCTTGTATGGGTGAAAAGAATTTTCACATATATGACATACCATGATTCAGACAACTTTTTCACAGTAGAAATATGGTGATCGAAAGAGTAGAGGGAGAGAAAGCAACATCAATATATGGATAGATTATACTTTATGCATAGTTGGTATATTAATAAGATGTAATATAATTTTGTTATTTTTTTGTTTTAGTTATTTAATATATTATATTAGAATAAGTTATTAAATTAATTTTTTTTGTTTAATTTAAAATTTTCATTTATAGATTCTGTGTTTATTCAATTTAATATAAAAATATTAAATTATTTAATTAAATTTTTGTCGAAGCTGTATGACAATTAACTTTAATTTGTATTTGTTCATGTCTATAATAACTATTTTTTAATATTTGTAATTATGTTTGTGTGTCTCTGAATTTTTTGGGTAATGTTTTAGCCTATTATAGGTATGTAAAAGCCTATTATCAGTAGTGGTGGCAGCAGCAGCAGCGGTGGTAGTGACAATTGTAGCAGCAATGATAGTGGCAGCATCAGAGGCGGCATCAATGGCAATGGTGACAGTGGCTGCATCGGCAGCAGTGGCACCGATCACTACTGCAGCAGCATCAGCACTGGCCGCTGTAGGGGCTGCAACGGAGGTAGAAACTATAGTAGTGACAATGGCGGCATCGGCTGCATTAGCGGCAATAGCAGCATCAGAGGCAGCAACATCATTGGAAGTAGTGGTGGCACCAGTGCCAGAGCCTACAATAGTGGCAGTGGCGGCGGCGGTGGCAGCCGCAGCAGTGGTGGTAGTACTGGTAGCAGTGGCGACCGCGGCACCAGCGGCGACATCGGAGGTAGCGACGGCAATGGCAGCAGTAGAGGCAACACTGGTAGCAATAGTAGCACCGGCAGCACTAACAGCATCATCACACTGGCAATAGCAGCACACCAGCAGCAGCATCAGCAACTACAACAGAGGTAGTGGTAGTGGCAGCAGTGGCGGCAATAGCGACAATAGCCACGGTAGCAGCGACAACAGCCACAACAGTAGCGGTGGCGGTGGCGGTAGTGGCGATGGTGGTAGCGGCAGCGGCGGCGGTGGCAACTACAGCAGCAGTAGTAACGGCAGTAGCAATAGCACCAGCAATAATGGTAGCAGTGGTAGCAGTGACAATGATAGTGGGAGCAGTAATAATGGCAACAAATGTGGTATATAGATATGTATATAGTTAGTATATATGTAAATATAATTCTATAGTATTTTATTTACATATATACCGAGTATATATGTACTCAGTATATATGTACGCATAATACTGTAGTTTATATGTACATATAGTGTAGTAATATATGTACGAGTTAAATGCTAGTATATTTGTACATATTTACTATAGTAATATATATTTATCAAAACATAGTTTTTATTTAATTTTTTTATTTGATTAAGTAGTTTAAATTTCTTACAGATGTGGAACTACATGTTTCCCATACGAAGCTTATATGAGTGAAGGGGTTTTTTCTAGACATTATGCTTCGTGACTCGAATAACTTTGTCACAGAAGAAAGATGGTGATCGGAGGAGCTGAGGGAAAGAAAGAAATATCAATACATGGATAGATTATACTTTATGCACTGTCGGTAGATACATTGGTGAATAAGATGTAAAAAAATTTTATGATTTTTTTTGTTTCAATTATGTAAAATATTAAATTAGAATAAGTTATTAAATAATTTTATTTTTTGTTTATTATAAATTATTTATAGTTTCATTTTTTATTCAAGTTCATATTAAAATAATAACTTATTTAATTAAAAAATTTTAAAATAAATTAAATTGTAAAAATATTTTTGAAATTGAAATAGCTAGGAAAGAATCCATTGCTAAATTAGCAAGGGAAAAATCCCTTGCTAAATTAGCTAGGTAAAATTCCCTGGCTAATTTAGCAAGGGAATACTTTATTTTAGCAATGGATATTTTCGTCACTAAATTTATTTAGCTAGGGACCATTTTCATCACTAAAATTTAGCGACCAGCACTTTAGCTTGGGATTGTTCCGTCGCTATTTTCATTTAGCAATGGAATATCTTATTTAGCTTGCTAATTTAGCTAGAGAATTTATCTTTTTTAGCAAAAGATTTTTCTGTCGCTAAATTTTTAGATAGGGACAATTTCCATCACTAAATTTTAGCGACAAGCACTTTAGATAGAGAACCGATCCATCATTAATCCATCACTATATCCTATTTAGTGATGAAATTTAGCTATTTAGCTAGGGAATTGTCCCTAACTATATGATATTTTTCTTGAAGTGTTATATATTTATCTCTCTATCTGCCCAATTGTCTATTTGTTTATTTATCTATCTTTCTATTTCTCAATCATTCTAGCTGACTATGTATTCTAAATGTCTATCTATATATATGTCTTTCTTTCTATCTATCTATATAACTATCTATATAACTAATTAACAATATATCTGTCTATCTATCTATCTATTAATATTATATATATATATATATCTCTCTATCTATCTAGCTATCTATCTATATGTCTATCTATCTATTTTTCTATGTTTCTATATGTTTATGTATCTATCTATCTATCTCACTGTATATCTCAATATCTATCTATAAATCTATTTATCTATTTGTCTATCATTGTATATATCTATCTATATATCAATATATCTATCTATCTATCTACATATCTTTCTATCT
The DNA here is from genome assembly GCA_029783825.1 of Sapria himalayana. Taxonomy (NCBI): domain Eukaryota; kingdom Viridiplantae; phylum Streptophyta; class Magnoliopsida; order Malpighiales; family Rafflesiaceae; genus Sapria; species Sapria himalayana. The sequence goes on from JAREIK010003529.1 coordinate 366,571, forward strand.
ATCTTTTAATCAATCAATATATTTATCTATCTATCTTTTTATCTATCTTTCTATCTATCTATATATCGAACAATCTCCCTATATATCTATCTATGTATTTATCTGTCTATCTGCCTATCTATTTGTCTATTTATATATCAATATTTCTATCTAAAAATTAATATATCTTTCTGTTTATATATCTAACTATATATCTATCTGTCTATCTATTTTCTATCGATCTATCTATATATCTTTATATCAATCAATCAATCTATATACCTATCTGTTTATTATTTTGTCTATCATTTTGTCTATCTATCTATCTATCCATCTCTCTAACAATCAAACTAACTATCTATATGTCTACCTATCCATCTATATATATATATATATATATATATATATATATCTCTTTATCTATATGTCTGTCTGTCTAGCTATCTATCTATATATGTATATATATGAGTATAAATCATTCTATATATGTATCTATCTATATATTAATCTATATATCTATTTAGATATCTATATATCAATTTACTTATCTATCAGTCTATCTATCTATCTAACTATATATCTATTTGTCTATCTATCTATTTGTCTATCTATCTATTTATCTTTTAGTCTTATTATCTATCTATTTATTTGTCTATCTATCTATCTATTTATATTTTTATTTATCTATCTTTCTATATAGTTCTCTTTCAATCTGTCTATACATCTATCTATCTATCTATCTATCTATATATCAATCAGTCAATTTCTCTATCTATTTGCCACTGTATATGCCAATATATATGTCTATCTATCTAACTATCTATTTATCTATATATCTATCTATCTATCTATATATCTATCTATGTATATATATGTCTATATAAATATATATCTATCTATCTATCTACCTATCTATGTATCTATTTATTAGTCTAACTATATGGCATTCTCTATATCTACCTACCTATCTATCTATCTGTCTATATATCTTTCTTTAAATTTATCTATATATTTGATTCTCTATATGTCTATCTATTTGTGTATCGAATCTATTTGTCTATTAATCTATCTATCTCTCTATCTATCTATATATCTATTTATCTTTCTACCTATCAATCTATCAAACAATCTATCAATCTATCTATCTATTTATCTATCTAAACATATATCTTTCTATCTATCTATCTGTATACCTATCTGTTTCTCTATGTGTCTATCTATCTATATATCTATCTATCTATTTGTCTTTCTATCTATCTATTGTGTATCTGTCTATCTATCTTTTTTGTATTTGTCTATCTATGTATTTATCTATCTGTTAATTTATATATTAATCTCTCAATCAATCAATTAATCTATCTATCTATCTTTCTATTTATCTAGCTATCTATCTTATAGTCTATCTATCAATCAATCTATATGTCTTTTTATTTATCATTCTATATATCAATCTACTTGTCTATCTATTTGTCTATCTTTTTAATAATCTATCGATCTATCTCCTTCTCTTTCTATTTGTTTATCTATATATCTATGTATCTGTCTATCTATCTAACAATTAATTTATCATCTAACTATCAATCGGTCAATAAATTGTCTATCAATATGTTTATTAATCTATCTATAAATCTATCTATTAATATTTATATGTATCTATCTTGTTACCTATCTTTCTATCTATTTTTCTATTTGTATATCCAGCTATCAATCTAGCTGTCTGTCTTTCTGTGTACCTATCTATCTATCTATCGATTTGTTTGTCTTTGTGTCAATCTTTTTTGGTTTTTTGTTTGTTTGTTAATATGTCAATTTGTCAATCAATCTATCTATCTATCTATTTGCCTATCTATCTTCCTATCTATATGTCTATATATCATTTTATCTATTTTTCTATCTACTTGTCTATCTATCTATCTATCTGAATATCTATATATATATCTCTCATTCAATCTATAGATAGATCTATCAATCTGTATATTTATCTATTTGCTTATCTATCTATCTATCTATATTTGTGTCAATCTATAAGTTTATTTATTTGTCTTTTTCTTTATCTATCTATGTCTATCTATTTGTCTATCTATCTATCTATCTATCAGTCTATTTAATTGTCTATCACCCTATATATCTATCTATCTATATATCTATCTTTTAAACTAAATATCTGTCTGTCTATCTTTTTATCTTTCTATATGTCTATCTATCTGTCTATCTTACTATTTGTTTATATGTCTATCTATCTATCTATCTATCTATCTATTTGGCTATCTATCTGTTTGTCTATATGTCTATTTAATATCTATCTATCTAACTTTCTATTTGTCTATCTATCTATCAATATATCTATCTATCTACCATTCTATATATTTGTCTATCTTTATGTCTATCTATTGGATTTACTAATTTATCTATCTATCTTTCTATCTATTTGATTATCAATTAATCAATCTATCTATGTCTATATATATATATATATATGTCTATTTTGTTATCTAACAATCTCTCTATCTATATGTCTTTCTATCTTTATATCTATATGTCTATTTATTTATCAATCTGCCAATCTATATATCTATCTAGTTATTTGTCTAATATCTATCTATTTGTCTATCTTTATGTCTATGTATCTATCTATATTTCTATCTATCTATATATTTATATGTCTATTAATCTGCTTATCTATCTATCTATCTATCTATATTCTTTATAATCTATTGAACTATCTATCCATCTATCTATACATCTATGTGTGTGTTTGTGTGTGTGTGTGTGTGTATATATATATATATATATCTATATATCTATCTATCTATTTGTCAATCATTCAATCAATAAATCTACTGTATATGTAATTTGTTTTAACTTAATAATCTGTTTTAATAATTTCATGTAAGTGCAGGAAAGGAAATATTAAAAGTCCGAGGATGCAGCAGTAGCACAATAATGGAGGTCCCGCTGACCGGCTGTTTATTTTCTGTATAAAAACATTTGTATTTATTTTTCGGGTGGCTGTTTTTGACCCGGTTGACCTGTTTATCTTCGTTCTCCTCTCTCTCTGCGTGATTTCGTGACTGCCATGCTGCATACTGTAAGACGCTTCATTTCTTGGTTTTAATCTATAATGCATAAGCATTTTTTGGTGGAGGTAGCTAGTCGTACTGAGCGACTAGCGAACCACGTTATTTGCTGTGTTGTTTTCTCATTTTGATTCTGTCGTGGATGTTTGTGGATTGGGATATAGATATTGCTTGTTTCTGTGTGTTTTCTGTGTTTTCTATTCTTAATCTCACTACCCGTAGAAGAGTGATTGCCCAACAATATCTGTCTAGCTTTCTATCTAGTTATCAATTTATCTATCTATCTTTCTGGCTATCTATCTATCAATATTTCTATCTATCTATCTATCTATTTGTTTATCAATCAATCATTCAATCTATCTATTTATCTATCTTTCTTTCTTATAATCTTTTGATCTATCTATCAATCTATCTATACATCTATGTTTATATCTATCAATCAATCAATCTAAATGATCTATTTTTTTATTAAATTTTCTATCAACATGTCTATCAATCTATCTATGAATCTATCTTGTAATATTTTTATTTATAAGAATATTTATCTATCTTTCTTTATATCTATATGTCTTTCTATTTGTCTATCTATCTATCTGTTTATCAATATATCTCTCTATCTATCAATCAGCCTATTTGTCTATTAGTCTTTCTATTTGCCTATTTGTCTTTTTGTCTATTCATCTATCTATCTATCTGTGTATCTACATGTATATATTACTATCTATCTATATTTTAGTATATTTATCTATTTATCTCTATATCTATATGTATATATGTCTATCTATCTATCTATATTTCTATATTTCTATCTTGCTATCTATTTTCTATATATATATATATATATATATATTTATTTATTTATTTATCTATTTATATATCTGACTATCTATGTGTCTATCGATATGTATATATTTCTGTCTATCTATCTAGTTATTTGTATGTCTATCTATCTGCCTATCTATCTATTAATATGACTATCTATCAAACTATCTATCTGTCTATCTATGTATCTATCAATATATATATATATCTATCTATCTATTATTCAATCTTTCTATATTTCTATCTATCTATTTCCTTAACTATATATCTGTCTATCTCTCAATTTTCTTATCTATCTATCTACCTATATGTTTATTTGTCTATCTATCTTTTTGACTCTCTTTGTATCTATCTATTAATCTATGTCTATGTGTATATGTGTTTATCTATCTATGTGTCTATGTGCCAATCTATCTATCTATATGTCTATCAATATATATATATATATATATATATATATATATATATATTTCTGATTATCTTCTATTTATCTATCTGTCTATCTGTCTATGTTTCTATTTATCTTTCAATTTATTTGTTTATCTATCTATCTGTCTCTCTATCTATATATCTATATGTCTGTCTATCTATATATCTTTCTATCTATCTTTCTATGTATCTATGTTTCTATGTATCTATCTATTTATCTAATTATCTATCTATCAATCTGTCTATCTATCTATCCATCAATTTGTCTATCTATCTATCTATTTATCTATCAATCTATTAGTCTATAAGTCTATGTGTCTATCTATCTATCTATCTATATGTTTATCTATCTATGTTTCTAACTATTTATATGTCAATCTCTTTATCTATATATCTATATATTTCTCAATTTATGAATCTATCTATCAATTTATCTTTATATCTGTTTAATTCACTAACTTACAAATTATATCTATGTTTATCTATCTAACTATTTAACTATATTTTCTATCTTTCAATCTGTCTATTAGTCTAGATATCTATTTTTTAGTCTATTAGTCTGTTTGTTATCTAGTCTATTAGTCATTTAGTCTATTAGTTTGTTAGTCTACCAGTTAGTTAATCAATTTGTCAGTCTATCAGTCTATTAATCAGTCAGTCATTTAGTCTATCTATCTATCTATCGATGTATCTGTCTATCTATTCATCTATATGTCTATCTTTCTATCTCTATATTTCTTTATCTCTGTATCTCTCTATCTGTTTATCATTCCATCTCTATATATCTATATCTGACTATCTATCTATCTCTCTATATCTCTATCTCTATATCTCTTTATCTCACTATCTATCTATATCTCTATCTATCTATATATCAATCTCTTTATCTCTCTATCTATTTATCCCCATTTCTCTTTATCTATATATTTCTTTTTCATTTTGCCTCTATCTATCTATCACTTTATCTTTCTATCTCTCTATCTCCCTTTCTATCTCTCTCTCTCTCTCAATCTCTGTATCTCTCCATCTCCATGTCTATCTTTCAATCTCTCAATGTCTCAATCTCTTAATCTTTCTATTTCTTTATATCTCTATCTCATTTTCTCTCAATCTTATAACCTCACTATCTCTCAATCTTTATACCTACCTACATACGTACCTATTTACATACCTACCTAGCTATCTATCTATCTCTCTATCTACCTACATACCTATATATCTATCTATCTTACTTTCTGTCTCTCTATTTATCTCTCTCCCTGTCTCTCTATCTATCCTATATCTCTGTGTATGTATTTATGTCTATCCTTCTATCTCTCTACCTTTCAATCAATCAATCTATCTATCTATCTATCTGACTATTTATCTATTTATCTATATGTCTATATGTCTATTTGTCTATGTGTATATTTGTTTATCTATCTATCTATCTATCTATCTGTCTATATAACTATGTATCTATCTATTTGTCTATCCGAGTATCTATCTATTTGTCTATCTATCTATCTATCTGTCTATCTATTTATCTATCTTTCTATTTATCTACTGTCTATCAATCTATCTGTTTATCTTATTATCGCTCTTTATTTTCTTGACTATCTATCATTCCATTTTTTGTTTGTCTATCTGCCTTTTTTGTATGACAATCTATATGCATGACTACCTATGTTCCTGATTATTTGTCTGCCTAACTTTTTGTATACCTGACTATCTATCTATTTGTTTGTCTATTTGTATATCAACATTTCTATCTGTTATTCTATTTGTCTATCTGTTTATTAGTCTGGCTGTTAGTCTATCTAATTGTATTCAATATGTCAGCCTATTAGTTTGTCAGTCTATCAATCTGCAAATCTATTAGTATGCAAGTCTATAACTCTGTCAATCAGTCAGCGAGTTAGTTATTCAAACTATTTATCTATCTATCTATCTATCTATTTGTCTATATGTCTATCTTTCTATCTGTGTATCTCTCATTCTCTCTATCTTTCTATCTCTCTATCTATATGTATCTTTATCTCACTATCTCTCTATCTCTATATCTCTCTATCTCTTTCTCTATCTATCTTTCTATATCTCTATCTCTGTAACTCCATATCTTTCTATCTTTCTATTACTATATCTCTTTCCATCCTTATCTATCTATTTCTTTTTCTTTATATCTCTTTCTATCACTCTATCTCTTTTTCTATCTATCTTTCTATCTATGGTTCTATTTCTCTATCTCTCTATCTTCCTTTATATCTCTCAATCTCTAAATCTCTAAATCTTTAAATCTCAATCTATCTTTCTCTCTATATCTCTATCTCTATATCTCTTTATCTCTTTATCTCTCTATCTCTCATTCTCTTTACCTAACTAACTACCTGCCTAGCTTGTTATCTATCGATCTATCTATCTGCTTGCCTATCTATCTATTATTTCTCTATCTCTCTGTCTATCTATATTTCTCACTATTTGTCTATCTATTTATTTCTCTGTCTCTCTATCTATATTTATGTCTATTTGACTATCACTCTATTTCATATTTAAACTATTAACAATCTATCTATCTATATGACTATCTACCTATCTATATATATATGTATATCTATTTATCAATCTATCTATCCATCTATCTATCTGTATGTTTGTCTATATATCTATCTATCTATCTATCTATATGTCTATCTATCTATTTATCTATCTATTTTTCTATCTTACTATATACATATGTGTCAATCAATCAAACTATCTATCTATTTATTTATCTATCTATCTTTATATTTGTCTACTATCAATCTATTTATCTATCTATCTTACACTCTATTTCTTTTTGACTATTTTTGTATCTGTCTATCTATCAATATGTTTATCTATATATCTATTTATCAATCTGTCTATCTAATTATCTATCTGTCTATCTATTTATTTGTCTATCTATCTAATTTTCTTTCCACATTTCTGTCTATTTATCAATCTGTCTATTTGTCTATCTTTCAATATGTACATCAGTCTTTTTGCCTATCTATATGTCTATCTATCTATCTATAAATCTATTTATCTGTCTATATGTCTATTTGTCTATGTGTCTATGTGTCTGTCAATCAATCAATCTATTTATTTATCTATCAATCTCTATTTTTTTGTATATATCTATCTGTCTCTCGGTTAATTAATCTATATATATATATTTATCTATTGGACTATTTTTTTAAGTTATCTATTTATTTATCTTTGTATCTGTCTATCTGTATATATGTCATCTGTATATCAATTTAGCTATCTATATGTCAATCTGTATATCTATCTATATGTCTATCTATATAACAACCTTTCTTTCTATATATCTATTTGTATATCTAACTATTTGTATATTTGTCTATTAGTCTATCTATATATCTCTATATTTTTGTATATCTATCTATCTCTCTATTTGTCTATGTATGTACTTGTATATATGTTTATCTACCTGTCTATCTAACAATTTATCTATTTATGTGTCTTTCCAGCTATTTGTCTCTCTACTATTTGACTATCTATCAATCTATTTATCTATTAATCTATTTATCTATCAATTATTTATCTACCTTTTTGTCCATCTATTTTTCTATTTATCTATCTATTTATCTATCTATCTATCTATTTATATATCTATCTAATTATTCATCGAACTATGTATTTGTGTATCTATTTATCTTTTTATTTGTATATCTATCTATTTATTTTTGTGTCTATCTTCATATGTATCTATCTATGTATCTATCAATCTATCAATCTATAAATTATTTCTCTATTTTCTATCTATCTATCTATCCAGCTAACTATATAACTATATCTATCTATTTATTTGGCAATCTGCTTATTTTCCTAAATACCTATTTGTCTATCATTCTATATTTTTATCTACCTATCTATCTATATGCAAATCTATATATCTATATATATATGTCTATTTGTCTATATATATATATATATATATATATTTATTTATTTATTTATTTCTATCTATCTATTAGTCTATCTCTTTATCTTTTAATCTATGTATTTGTCTGTCTATCTATATTTCTATCAGTTTATCTATTTATTTGTCTATGTGTGTGTGTGTGTGTGTGTGTGTGTGTGTGTATATATATATCTATCTATCTATTTGTCTATCTATCTATCTGTCTGTTTGTCTATTTGTGTATCTACCTATCTATCTTTCTATCTATTTATCTATCTATTAGTCTGTCAGTTTGTTAGTCTCTCAATCTATCAGTCAATCTATATATATGTTTTTCTATCTTTCTATATGTATATCTATCAATCTATCTGTCTACCTTTCTATCTTTTTAACTCTCTATCTCTATATAACTTTTTCTCTATATCTATCTATCTCTTTATCTCTCTATTTCTCTATCTCTTTATGTTTCTATTTCTCTATCTCTCTATCTATTTATATCGATATCTTTATCTCTCTATCTATTTATCTGTTTATCTAAATGTCTATATGTCTATCTATTGATATGTCTATCTATATATCTATCTATCTGTCTATCTATCTATCTATCCAGCTATCTATCTGTCTATAAAACTATCTAACTATCTATTTATCTACTTTTCTAGCTGTATATCTATCTAATTTTCTATCTATTTATAAATCTAGATTTTATCTATTTATCTATGTCTAAGTGTTTAGCAATCAAACTATCTATTTGTATATTAGTCTAACTATATATTTGTCTATATATCTATCTGCCTATATGTCTACCTATCTATCTATCTATTTATCTATCTTTCTATTTATATATTTATTTATTTATCAATCTTTCTATCTATCTACATGTCTATCTATATATATGTCTATTTGTATTTTTGTCTCTCTTTCTATATGTCTATCTATATATATGTTTATCAGTCTATCAATCTATAGATCTATCTATATAAATGAGTATCTTTCTATCTTTATATCTATCTATATGTCTATCTATCTATTAGTCTATTTGACTAGATGTATATTATTTTTTATCTATCTATTTATCTTTC
>JAREIK010003529.1:379302-418652 GCA_029783825.1 Sapria himalayana
ATCTATATATATATATATCTATCTATCTATATGTCTATTATTAAGGTCTTTCTTCTATTTGTCTATCTTTCTATATGTCTATCATCTATCAATCTATTGGTCTATCTATCTTTCTATCTATCATTCTATCTAACTATATTTCTATTTGTCAATTAGACTATCTATTCCCTTTCTATCTGTTTATCTATGTAACTATATGTCAATATATATTTATCAATTAATATATATTTCAATCTATCTATCATCTATGTGCTTATCTATCTTTCTATCTATCTATATATATATATATATATATGTATCTATGTATCTATATGTCTATATGTTATTCTATTTATCTGTCTAACTATCTATCATCTATTATCTAACTATCTATCCCACTACCTAGCTAATTTTTTATCTATCTTTTATATGTGACTATCTATCAATCAATCTATATGTCAATCTATATGTGTTGAAGTTTATTTGACTACTTGTTTATCTATCAACTTATCAATCTATTTATTTGTATATCTATCTAACTATCTAATTTCCTAACTCTCTAGTTGTCTATCTATCTAACTATATAAATGACTTTATATCAATCACACTTTCTATCTATTAGTATAGCAATCAATCTATCTATTTTTCTATCTATCTATCTTTATATATAAATATATATATATATATATATATGTGTGTGTGTGTGTGTATTTATCTAACTATCTACCTATATGTCATCTATCTATATCTCTATGTGACCATCAATCTATATATCAATCTATCTTTTAGATTATATGCCTATCTGCCAATATGTCTATATGTCTATTTATCTATATATATCTTACTCTATCTATCTATTTACCAAATGTCTATCTGCCTATATGCCTATCTATAGATCTACCTATTTTTCTATCTATTTATCTATATACCTATATGCCTATCTATATATCTTTCTATTGATTTGTCTATTTATCTATCAATATATTAATTTGTATATCTATTTATCTCACTATCTATCTATCTATCTGTCTATCTATCTAACTTTTTGTTATCTATCTATCTATCTATAAATGTAAATATAAATCTTTCAATCTATAATTCTATGTATTTGTCTATATATATATCTATCATACTAACTAACTATCTATCTATCTATTAATCTATCTTTCTATTTATCATTTTTATATCTATTTATATTTTAATATATATATATATATATATATATATATCTATCTATCTACCTAAATGTCTATTTATGAAGGTCTTTCTTTCTATTTGTATCTTTCTATATGTCTATCATCTATCAATCTATTGGTCTATCTATCATTCTATCTAACTATTTCTATTTGTCAATTAGACTATCTATTTGCCTTTCTATCTGCTTCTTTATGTAACTATATGTCAAAATATATATAAATCTATCTATCTATCTATATTTCAATCAATCTATCATCAATGTGTCTATCTATCTATCTCATATATATATATATATATATATGTATATGTATCTATATGTTATATGTTAATCTATTAATTGTCTATCTGTCCTATCAATCTTTTAATCTAACTGTCTATCCTCTACCTATCTAATTTTTTATCATCTTTTATGTGACTATCTATCAATCAATCTATATGTCTATCTACATGTGTAGAAGTTTATTTGACTACTTGTTTATCTATCAACTTATCAATCTATTATTGTATTTCTATCTAACTATCTAATTGCCTAACTCTCTAGTTGTCTATCTATCTAACTATATAATTGACTTTATATCAATCACACTTTCTATCTATTAGTATATCAATCTATTTATCATTTTATTTGACTATGTTTTAATCTATCTATTTTTCTATCTATATATATATATATATATATATTTGTGTATTTATCTAACTATCTACCAATTTGTCCATCTATCTATATGTCTATGTGACCATCAATCTATATATCAATGTCTTTTAGATTATATGCATATCTGCCTATATGTCTATATGTCTATTTATCTATATATATCTCACTCTATCTATCTATCTGCCAAATCTATCTGCCTATATGCCTATCTATAGATCTACCTATTTTTCTATCTATTTTTATATCTACCGATCAAACAATCTATTTATATATATATTTTTTCTATCTATTTAGCTGTCTTTTTGTATATCTTTATATCTATCTATATATTTATCAATGTGTCTTTCTATATATGTGTGTGTGTGTGTGTGTATGTATCTATCTATATATTTACTTTTTTTCTATCAGTCTATCTTTTATCTATCTATCTATTTGTTATCTTTCTATCTGTCTGTATGTGTACTTTATTTCTATATATATGAAAAATCTATCTATCTTTCTTTCAATCTATTTATTTATCTATCTATCTGCCTATATGTCTATATGTCTATTTATCTATTTGTCTTTATATCTATCTATATATCTATCTTTTGATGTATCTGGCTATTTATCTATATGTCTATATAATTAAATGCCAGTCTTTCTATCTGTCAAACTATCAATTTGTCTTTTATCAAATTGATATATTTATATATTTATATATCTATCTAGGTATCTAAGTATCTATATATCGATATATCATTTTATATGTTTATTTGTGCAACTATATATATAGCTATCTTGTCTATCTATCTATTTATTTGTATATCTATCTTTCTATTTACCTATTTTTTAGTCAATCTACCAATATATATATATATATGTATATCTGTTTATCTATCTATTTTTGTATCTATCAATCTATCATTGTATCAATCTTGTATGTGTGTATCTATCTATCTATCTATTTGTCTACCTATCTAGTTGTGTTTCAGTCTATAAGTTAGTCTATCTATCTTTTTATCTATATATTTATCTGTCTATCTGTCTATCAATCAATCAATTTGTCTATCTACATATCTATTTATCTATTTATCATTCTAATAGTCAATCTCTCTATCTGCCTTTGTATATATCTATCTATAATTCTTTCTATATATGTGCCTCTCTATCTATTTATCTTTCTGACTATTTCTCTATAATTGTATTTTTCTATGTGTCTATCTGTCTATCTATCTATATGACTCTCTATCTATTTTTCTATCTATTTATATATTTATCTATCTATTTATGTATCTGTCAATTAGTCTGTGTATTTGTCTATAAGCCAATCTGTAGTTCTATCTATCTATCTATTTATCTCAATCTATCTTTCTACATATCTGTCTATCTATATAACTGCCTATCATTCTATCAATCTATGAGTCTATAAATCTATCATTATAACAATCTATCTGTCAATCTTTCTATCTAAATATCTTTGTATCTATCAATAGATTTATCTTTCAATCTCTAAATTTGTCTTTTTGTATATCTCTTTATCTATTAATATGTCTATCTTTCTATCTATCTATTTGTGTATTATTTATCTTTCTATCTGTTTAACTATCTATCTTTATATCTATATTTGTATCTATCAATGTGTCTATCTATCTATCGATTTATATGTATATTTATCTATCTATCATTCTATCTGTTTATTTTCTTATCCATCTATTTGTCTATCAACTATATATCTTTCTACTAATCTGTATATCTATTTTGTTATATGTATGTCTATAAGCCTATATCTCTCTCTTTGTCTATCTATCTAACTATCTATTTTCCTATCTATCTGTCTATCTAATGATCTTTCTACCTATATGTCAATCTATCTGTCTATCTATCTATTTATCTATATCTATATTTATTTGTTTATATATCTTTTTATCTATCTATTTATCTTTATGTTTATTTTATCTATGTATATATCTATATATCTATATATCTATATATCCGTCTATCTATCTATCTATCTATCTCTCTATCTATGTTTATATCTATCTATCAGTCTATCTATCTATCTATCTATTTATCTATTTTTTTATCTATCTGTCTATCTATCTATCTATCTATCTATCTATCTTTCTATCTGCATATTAGCATATATATATATCATCTATCAATCTATTTTGGTATCTATCTATTTCACCATCTATCTTTCAAACTTTTTATCAATAAAACTATCTATCTATCTGACCATCAATTGATCTAACTATCTACCTATCTATCTATATGCCCATTTGTCTTTCTATCTATACATTTGTCTAACTATATAATGACTATCTATATATCTTTCTATTTGTCTATCCATCTATCTTTTTGTCGATTTATCTTTCTATCTATCTTTTTGTCTATCTCTCTGTCTCAATCTATCTATATATTTATCTATCTTACTAAATGTCAATCTATCTATTTTTCTATCTATCTTTCAATTTGTTAATTTGTATATCTCAATATCTATCAATTTGTCCATCATTCTATATGTCTATCTATCTATTTATCTATCTATAAGTCTATATGTCAATCTATATTTCTGGTTATCTATCTATTTGTTTATCTATCTATCTATTTTTCTTTGAATATAGCTATTAATCTATAAATCTATCTAAATGTCTATCTATCTATCTATTTATCCATCTATCAATTTGTTTATTTATCTATCTTTCATTATGTCTATCTATCTATTTACCTATCTACTTATCTACTTATACGTCTATCTATCTATCTATTTATGTATATATATATCTATCTATCTAATTATCTATCTATCTATCTCTTATCTATCTAATTAACTATCTATCTATCTATCTGTAAATCTATCTATTTATTTTTTAACATGTCTATCTATCTATCTTTTTATATGTCTATCAATCTATTTTTCTATCTATCTATCTTTCTATCTATATATTAGACTATTTTTTTATCTATTTATATGTCTATCTATGTATTTATCAATCTATAATTTTATAAATCTATGTATCTATATATCTATTTATCTATTTGTCTATCTATTTAACTATCTAACTATCAATCTATTTATCTATCTAACAATATAACTGTGTTTCTGTCTATATGTCGATCAATCTATCTATTTAATTGTCTATCTATCTATATATTTATCTATCTATCTATGTATTTGTCTTTCTTCCAATCTATTTATATATCTATCTTTCTATATGAATATCTATATATCAGTCTATTTGTATATCTATCTATGTATCTGCTTATCTACCTATATGCCTATCAATCTATCAATTTATCTATCTATATGTTTATCTATCTTTGTATCTAATCTATTTATATATCAATCAATCTATCTATCTATATGTCAATCAATATAGTAGTCTATCTGTTTATCTATCTATCTATCTATATATCTGTATACCAATCTATCTATTAATTTATCTCTCCAACTATCTATCTATCTATCTGTCTATATGTATTTATGCATATATATATATATATATATATATATCTCTCTCTCTCTTTTTATCTATCTTTCTATTTATCAATATATTTATTTGTCTATCTATTTGTCTAAATATATATGTATCTATCTATCTTTCTATTTATCTATATGTCTATCTATCTATCAGCCCATTAGTCTATCTATTTGTCTATCTATCTATCGATTTGCCTATATGTCTATATATATATATATATATATATCATTCAATCAATCTATCTATATATCTATCAATTTATTTTTCTATTTATCTATCTATTTATCTATAAATCTTTGCATCTATATATCTATGTGTCTATGTGTCTATCTGTCTATATCTATATCTGACTAATAATCTAACTCTCTATCAATCTATCTAATTATCTATCTATCTTTTTTATGTGTCTATCTATCTATATGTCTATATGTTTATCTATATATATGTGTATAAATGTATATGTCTATTTGTCTATTTGTCTATCTGTCAATTTATCAATCTATTTAATTGACTATCTATCTGACTATCTAACTACCTAAAGGTCTATCTATATATCTCTATATCTATCTATATATGTGTTTATGTCTCTATTTGTCTAACTATCTATATATCTATATGATTTATTTTTTAGCTGTCTATATGTTTAGTTATCTATCAATCTATGTGTCTATTTATTTTTTATCTACAAATCTATTTATGTATTTATCTATATATCTAGCTATTTGACTATATGGCTATCAGTCTATTTATTTTTTATCTATCTACCTATCTGCTTATCTCTCTACCTGTCTATAGATCTTTATGTCTATCTATCAATCTATCTATCTATCTATTTTTGGTCTATTTATCTTTCAATATATTTATCTATCTATCTCTTTATCAATCTAACTATCTATACGTCTATCTATATATCTGTATATCTGCCTATCTTTATATCTTTCTATTTGTTTATCATCGATAAATCTATTGGTCTATTTGTCAATCTATCAATTATTCTATTTGGTCTATCTATCTATCAATATATTTTTCTATCTATATAACCGACTTTCTATATATATATATATATGTGTGTGTGTAACTATATTTTTGCTTATTTATTTATCTATCTATTTATCTAATATCTATCTATTTATTATTCTTTTATCTG
Source organism: Sapria himalayana (assembly GCA_029783825.1). Lineage (NCBI taxonomy): Eukaryota > Viridiplantae > Streptophyta > Magnoliopsida > Malpighiales > Rafflesiaceae > Sapria > Sapria himalayana. The sequence goes on from JAREIK010003529.1 coordinate 385,745, forward strand.
TCTATTTGTCTATGTTTCTATCAGTCTACCTATTTGTATATAAGTCTATCTGTTTGTGTGTCTATATGCTTATCTATATATCTATTTATCATTCAATCAATCTATCTATATATCATTCAATCATTCAATCCATCAATCTATATGTCAATCAATATATTAGTCTATCTGTCTATCTATCTAGATATCTTCCTATCTATCTATATTTCTTATTAAATTTCTATCTGTCTATTTGCCTATTTTTCTATCTATTGTCTGTCTATATGTTTATCCCTCTATCTATCTATCTATTTATCTTTTTAAGTGTCTATCTATCTATATGTCTATATGTTTATCTATCAATAATTGCATGTCTTTTTATATATTTGTCTATCTGTTTACCTAACAATCTATCAATCTACTTATCTTTCTATCTATCTGTGTAACTATCTAATTTTCTAATATCTAACTTTATATCTATCAATCTAACTTTCTAATTATCTTTCGGTCTATTGTCATTCTACGTAACTGTCTATCTATAATTTTATCTATCATTCTATTTGTCTATCTGTCTATCTAGTTGCCTATCTATCTATCTCTTATGTATTTATCTATCAATCTATCTATCTATCTCTCTATCTCTCTATCTTTTATCTGTCTATATGTTTATTTGTATATGCATCTACCAGTCAATTTGACTATTTATTTATCTATCTATCTATTTATGTATCTAACTATGTAGATATCAAATTATCAATTTGTAAATCTATGTATCTATCTTTCTATCTATCTATCTAACTAAGTAACTATCTATTCGTCTATCTGTCTTGGTATATAATTGTGTTTCTGTCTATGAGTCTATTATTCTATCTTATATTTATCTATCTATCTTTTTATATGCCAATTTGTTTATTTATTTATTTGTCTATCTTTCTATATGTTTATGAGTTTATATGTCTATCTTTCTTTCTGCCTATCTACCTATCTGCCTATTTTTCTATATATATATATGTCTATGCGTCTATCTATCTATTTATCTATCTAAGTGTCTATTTTTTATCTATTTATCTTTCAATCTATTTATTTATCTATTTATCTATATATCTATCTATCTTTATATCTATTTATCTTTCTATCTGTCTTTCAACTATCAATCTATTGCCGTATCTATCTATCTTTCTGTCTATCATTCTATTTGTCTATCTATATATGTATCTTTTTACCTATCTAACAATCAATCAATCTATCTATCTATCTAGATATCTATCAATATATTTATCTATTTATCTATATACATTTTTATATGTCTATCTGTCTATCTATCTATTGGTCTAACTATATATCTATATGTATGTATATTTGTCTATCTATCTATCTATCTCTCTATATGTCTATTAGTATATCTAATTGTCTATCTATATATTTGTCTTTGTGTCTATATGTATATCTATATATCTATATATCTATTTATTATTCATTCAATCAATATATATATATGTATGTATGTATGTATGTATCTATATTTAAATTAATGTGTCAATCTCTCATTCGATCTATCTATCTAACTATCTCTATATCTATCTTTCAATCTATATATCTATTTATCTGTCTATCTATCTTTATATCTATTTATTTATCTTTCTATCTATCTATCTATATGTATTTCTGGCTCTCTATCTAACTATATGTATATTTTTTTCTGTGTATGTTTACCTATCTATCTATCTATATGTCTATCTATATGTGAATATGTCTATTTGTCTATCTGTCTATATTTCTATCTATCAATTTATCAATCTATTTATCTATCTATCTAACTATCTATTTATTTATCTATCCAAATATCTTACAATATTTATATCAATTAGTCATTCATTCTATAAGTCTATCTATCTGTAATTCTATTTGTTTATCTATCATCTATCTATCTATTTCTCTAAATATCTATCTATCTATTTATCTAAATATCTATCTATCTATATATCTATTTGTGTATTTATCTATCTAAATTTTTACCTATCTGTCTATGTGATATCTTTATATCTATCTATCTTTCTTTCTATTTTTCTAATTTTTTGCCTATATGTCTATCTGTTTATTTATTTAAATCTTTATTTATCACTCTAACTATTTACCTATCTGTCTATCTATCTCTTTATCTATATATTTTTCTATCTATCTATCTATCTATCTTTTTATGTCTATCTATTTTAGTATTTAATCTTCTATCTCTTTATTTTTACATCTGGCTATTGATCTATCCATATAATTATCTATAAATTTGTATTTCTATCAATCATTTTGTGAATCTATCTATCTATCTATATGTCTATCTATCTCTTGACCTATCTATCTATCTATATATTTTTCTGTCTATTTATCTATCTACTATCTATTTGTCTATCTATCTATTTATTTTTCTAACTATCTATTTGTCTATTTGTCAATATGTTTATCTTTTTATATGTTTATCTGTATATCTATTTATTTATCTATCTATTTGTCTATTAAACTTTCTATCAATCAATTATTCATTCTATCTATCTATATATCTATGTATTTGTCAATTTGTCAATTTGTCTATATGTCTTTATGTTAAATATCAATCTATCTTTCTTTCTTCTATCTATTTATTTCTCTATCTACCTATCTATTTATTTTTCTATATATCTACCCATTTATCTATCTATCTATCCATCATTATAATTATATATATATATATATATATATATATATATATATATATATATCTCTCTCTCTCTCTCTCTCTCTCTCTCTGTCTAGCCATCTATATGCCTATTTGTTTATCTATCTATTTTTCTATCTATCTATTTTTCTATCTATCTATTTATTTGTCTATATGTCTATCTATCTATATATCTTTCTATTTAACTATCTAACTATCTATATATCTAACTATCTCTCTATCTATCTATCTCTCAATATATCTGTCTCTATTTATCTATCAGTCTATCTTTGTATTTTTCTATCTGTCTATTTATCTATTTCTCTATCTTCCTATATATGTATGTGTCTCTGTTCTATGTGTCTATGTGTGTATCTATGTATCTATTTATCTATCTGTCTATCTATTTGCCTATATGTCTATCGATCTATATGTCTATTTGGCTATCTTTCTATCTATCTTTCTATCTATATATATGTTTATCTTTCTATTTATCTATATATCTATCTATCTATATGTGTCTATCTGTCTATTTGTCTAACATTATATCTATCTTTCTATCTATCTATCTATCTGCCTAATCTATTAATATTTCTATCTATTTATCTAACTAACTATCTATCTATTTATTTATCAATTTGTGTTTGTATATATATATATCTTTATATCTATCTATCTATCTATATCTCTATCTGGCTATCTATCTAATCATCTATCTGTCTATCTATTTATATGTCTATCTTTCTATCTATCTATCTACCTGTCTATCTATCTAATTATCTATCTATTTTTATATCTTTATATCTGTCAAACTATCTAGCTATCTAATTTTTTTTCTTTATATCTATCAATCTCTTTATATATCTCTATATCTATATATTTATCTATCAATCAATCATTCTATATAGCTATCTATCTCACTACAAAAAAGCCCAAATAGTTAGAGCAATTTCCCTAGCTATTTGGGTTTATTCCATCACTAAAATATAATAATGATGGATTTATGAGAGAAATTATCCCAAGCTAAAGTGTATGTCACAAATTATTAATGAGAAAGCTAAATTCCTTACCAAATTTTTTAACGTTAAACATTACCTAGCTAATTATATTTTTTTCCTAATTTTGATTGTAATTATAAGTTATAGAAAAGTCTCTAGCTAAATTAGAGGGGAAAAAATCCCTAGTTATTTTCATTCCAAAAATATTTTCACAATTTTATTTTTTTACAAAAAATTTGATTACATATTTTTAAGTTTTTATATTAAATTGTAAAAACATAAAATATAAACCAATATTTATAATTAACAAAAAATAAAAGTAGTTAATATATTATTCTGATACAATTTGTTACATAGTTAAAACAAAAACATAACAATACCACACTACACCTTCTTCATCAATGTATCTAACGATAGTGCATAAAGTTTAATTTGTATGTGAAATTGATGTTGCTTTCTCTCCCTCAACTCCTCTACTCACCATCTTTCTCATGCTATAAAGCAATACTAGTTGTCCTACGTCATGTCTAGTACAATTCTAATTTCTATGTTTCTGCAAATAGGGAAAGAATGACCTCGTTGATGAAGCCTATGTAGTGCAGAGCTCCATTTTTGAATTGGGAACCACCACCAGAGAAAGTGAGATATTCGCATGTAACTTTAACCCTATTATAATGTCCCTTCCCTTCTGCAAGCTTCGTATGGGGAACATTATGGTATCATATCCATATGAAATTTAAACCAATAAATCAAATCAAAATAAATAAATAAATAAAGTTCTATTTTTATAAATATATGGTAAATTTATGCAATACAACTTATACCTTATATATAATACTATAATATATATGTACATATATACTATAGAAACAACAGATTCAAATCCCCAACCCTGATGTCACTAGCCATAATGTCATATTCATTGCCAACGAGATCACCAGAAACCATAGATTTCAAAATATCAATTGTCATAAAATCATAGTTCAAGGGAGGAATGTCATTAAGCGCCTATGAAATGTTAGAAATACACATTTAGTAATTATCTAGTATTCACTGCTTGATAGAGCTACCTATAACTCGTATATCTAAAAACACATATCTAAAAATGCATAATCTAGTATTCACAGTAAATATGTTCATATCATATTAAACTATAAAATTTTTTAAAAAATAAAGCTTTGTGAATAGGAATGTGCCTTAGGCACTACCAAGGCTAGTAATTCCTTGCCTTGGTAGTTTATGACACACACAATGCAAACATGTGGACTATTACATGTGTATGCACACATGAAATGTAATACTATAATATATGTTTCTCTCTCTCTCTAGCTCATTAACATCTAAAAATCTTAATATATAAATTAATAGAAAATATAAATGTACAATGCGAATATATAATTCTTATTGTATTAAGGCAACCCACATACATTAATGGCCATTACCATCTAGCTCATTACCATCTGCCTTGATAATAAAGTTTATATCACATAGCTTCACTGCTTGCTCCTGAAAAATCATAGGTTGCAAGGAGTCCCTATTATCTTGCTAAATCAAACTTGTTGAAAAAAAAATCAAGAGATAATAGTGAAAGAATACATGATGTGGTACCACCAGGGGCACCAAAGGTGCTTAATGCTAGAAAACTATTGCTAGTACTACTAAAAAACACATAATGGTGACTGCTCACCACCTACTCACAATTCAGGGCAAACAAAAATAGGCTTAGAAACACATAATGTGGAGCAACATGAGAATCAATTGTTAATAGCTATAACTTAAACTTTATTAACAAGATCAATAAAATGACCATATTCTAGAAGTAAAGTGGGCTCGCCATAGCTAATATTGATGAGATCGCATTTATGCTGCATAAAAGCAAATGTTTTCACAATTTGAATGTCATTATCTAGAGTAAATATGAACGACTAATAAAAGTTAGCTGACCTCCATTGTAGTCTGCCATGCAATAATAGGGTGCCACCTCTTGTAGCAGTATGGTATGTGCCATGTGATAGTGTCAGAGTAGATGTGTGTGTGGAAAGGTTGTGGCCAGTTCTATGCATGTAGTGTGGCATTTTTTGTGAGGAAGTATTTGCAAGAATGCAAATAGTGTGTTATGGCAGTGTACAAAATAAATTAGTGCTGAAAAATTAAAAATAAATTATAAAAAATGATTTAGTGCGTGTTTTATATTTTGGCTGATAGATATTTTGGCTGCACCAATTTGTGTTGGCTCGCACTAAAGGAAGTAATCTGGCTTTCTTCTGGTCACTTCTGGCTCTCCCCTTCTTGATGTAGGCTCAATCTGCATCAATTTTAAGGTTCAAACTGCATCAACGCAGATACATAAACTCTCATTTCTCAACAGAAACATTTCAAAAGAAAAATCAAAATCAAAATCAAAATCAAAAACAAAATCAAAAACAAAATTAAAATCAAATACCAAAACCTGTATGGACATGTGACACTTGAAGTCATCAACTTCCAAAATAGTTGCCATGTTTGCATAGTAGATGTCCTGCAAAGAATCATGGTAAGGTTAGTCAGCCAAGCAATGAAAAAAACTAGAATTAAGAACAACGATGCCGCCAAATAAATCTCTTCCTATTTAGCCATACATATTAAAAATCATGTGCCCGAAAGTTGCTCATTATTCCTTCTTCATGAAGTGAGGAGATAAGAGATTTGAGATTGCTAATCGAGTGAAAGAATTGCAGTGAAGTAGCTCTTTCAACTTATCATCGCATCTTTTTTTTCCTATTTGATTGATCAATTTTAAAAACAAAAAAAAATAATGATTAATTGAAATTGAAGAACAGCACCATAGCTTATCATCGGGGGGAGGTGAAGACAATGAATGTTGGCATACTTGTAGATTATTTTTTTATAAAGTCTCAAATCTTCTTTACAACATCAAAATGATATAATGCATCTTCACATATACGAAAACATTTTATGAGAGCATATGAAAGAGGAATAGGAAGCTATAAATCTAGAATTAACTTTGTATACATTTATGTATAACTATATATAACTACTTATATGAATATATATATATATATATATATTTAACTATATAAATCTATTTATAACTAAATATAATATAGGAATAAGAACATATAACTATAAATAATTGTCTTTTACTATATGTATACCTATAAAGACTTTATACATAACTATATTTAAATATATTATTAACAAAATATATTTAATATACAATTTTATTTATTAGTATATAAAAATGTATTAAAATATATCTATGCCTATACTTAACTATATGTATAAATATATTAAATTATTCGTGATGTTGTTTGTAAACATGCAGGTTGTTACTGGTTGCCACTGGCTCATTCACAAACTCTGAAGGCACCATATCACATCTTTTGTAGGGAAATAGGTATTGGGTTATTGAATAGGTAATTAAGACATCAATATGAACTCAAGTCATCTTTTTCTTGAGGTATCCATAGGGATGGGATCCAATCTTGAGCAATCCAAGGTCATAAGTTTTTCATGGCTTATTTTTTATTGCTTTTAATGTGCCTGTTAAGAGCTACAATTTTTTGATTTTGTTTTTTGCGTTGTAGAATATCTTCCTTGTAATGAAAAAGTTTGTCGATACGTTAGCCACCAGGTCTCGAATCATCAACACCATTTCTAGATGCTTCAATGTCAGAATGTCTGGTAGTACTTAGTATTCCTTTTTCGTGTGTTTTTTTTCAATGAGAATTGATTGGATTTCATTGGCGAGTTTCATTTTGTCATGGTGAGATTTGATTTTTCACGGGGTGATGCACAATATCACCAAGAGACATTGGAGAACCTAAAGTCCACAATCAAGAGCACTAAGAACTTCTATGCTGTATGTTTTTTTTAGCTATGATTACTTATATCTGGCATACGGGGAACAACATACTATCAAAATGAAATTACTTCCTCTTTGTCAAATTGAATTACTTATCAGTGCATCTAATTAGTCTGGCTATTTTCGTGTTGTTGATGTAGTTATCACAATCAAAAAGGGTTTAAAGTTTTGCTTTTCAATTTTTAGGTTATGCTGGACATGGCCGGTCCAAAATTGTAGGGTTTTAACAAAAATGAAAAATCCATTTCGCTCCTGGCTAATGGATTTGTTATTTTAACACCTGATCATGAACAAGAAGCTTCGTCAGAGTTGTTGCCCATCAATTTTAATGGTCTGTCCAATGTTAGTACTTTATGAGTTATAATGGGCTGGGTGGACTAGATCATAATGAAACATAGCATTGATGATCTTTGAATTAAATGAAAATATGATCATAAACATAATGGATGTGTTTGGTAGGGCATTCATTGTAACTTATTGTTATATATTGATTAATATAAATGCCCTCACTAGAAGTGGAGACCCATCAAATCCCTTATTTTCCTTCAAATTTCTATTGTTAATTTTCTATTTGCACTTCATTTGAATGATTTGAATTTTTTGTGTCACTATTTAATTTGGTGTTTATTTATTATTTACCCTACAGATAAAATTGTTTCTTTCATTACAAGCTATTCAACCAGGGAACACCATATTTATATGTCAGTATTTGTTCACAGCAAGCAAAACTACTTCAGTGTGGTTGGAGGTAATCAACAACTTTCATGGTTGTCTAGCATGTGCCTGCAGCATTAAAATGGGTTAATGATTTAGAATGCTCTAATCCCAAAATAATGTTATGCTCATGTACGTCTCATGTGGTTGAGTGAACAAGTAGGGTATCTGAGGTGAGAAATAATGATGTGGTTTGTGTGATAAAGAACTCTGCGACTTTGGCAGGCTCACTGTTCACCCTTCATGTTTCTCAAATTCATATCAATGTGCCTACACATTATGCTCAAGATAGGCTGGTCAATCTTTTTCATTGATTTCAATTTTGGAATTTGGAGAATGCTTACATTTTCATTGTTCTGTATTGGTTGTGTTCAAGGTTATCAGCTCTTGAGGTGTGCAAAATAAAATTGGTTTTCTCTCCGTGTCATACACCCACCACTCTGAGAATGTTTGACATGTAATTCTAATGATGTAGTTCTTCCTCTTATTGTATAGTCATTCTCAAAATCATAGTTTGTTGCAGCAGAGAAGCTTCTTTAATATGCTGTTTCTAATCTCTAAAAATTGAGAATATGTTTATTGACTCTTATTAGTGCATAAACATTTTCTCAATAATTTTGTAGTACATAATTTTGTGCTAGCCCCACCACAAAATTTTTATTTGTAAAATATATTTTACCATGCAATGATCTTTTTATAATCAACAAAATAATAATTATTACAATATTTTTCTAAAACTTGTATTAGTTGAGTTCATAATTTTTATTTATTAATAAAGATCTTACCCAGTGCAAAAGTCTCCCGCTTAGCCTGAGGTTAGAGAGATATTAATATTTTGATGATCTTTTCCTTTTTAACTGGAGATGCATTATCTGTTGAGTTTTGAACTTGAGATCTATTATCCTTGGATGAAGACACTCGGCATCACAAAAAGTCACGACCTATATTTTTCTACACTATTCATTCTTCTACATGAAATTAGGTATACTGTAACATGGTACATCTATATATAGGTGTGTATGTTTGCCTGCATAAAATTATCCACGCACACATCCATCATCTATATGTATGTGTTTGTTCATGTTATTTTCTTTAAATATATTTCCAAGCTCCACAAGTGATATTTTTTTGTGTAGCTGTTTATTGATGCATTCTACGTGGGAAACAATGATGTGTTGTAGCACAGGCCCATGAGTATCTATCTCAGCTTGGAGACCTTAGTCAAACCTAGATTTTTGCTAAGATTGAAAATGTGGAGTATAGTTGTTTCCATAGTAATTCTCAAAGGCATATGAACCAGCTCCTTCTGGCTTAGCCACTAGTTTTATAAATGATTAGATGGTGGTCTCCTATTGTACATTCTAGCATGCCAAATAATATGGATGTTTCTGAAAGTGCAACAATAAAAAAAATTGTTTTGTTTTAAATCAAACTTTTTTCTTCATTTGTTCTTAGAAGCAGATGGTAATATTCTTTCTCGTGACAATTTAGGGATAAGCAGATGTTTATCTTTCTCATGATTTATTTTACTAATTCTTCTCAAGTATGTTTGTGTCACCTGAGGCTATGTGATTATATATACGTACATATAATACTGTAGTATATACTTACATATTTACTACAGTATATAAGTACGTATATACTGAGTATATATGTATGTATATAATATAGTATATATGTATGTATATACTATAATATATAAGTACATATAGACTAAGTATATATGTATGTATATACTACAATATATAAGTACGTATATACCGAGAATATATGTATGTATATACTATAGTATATACGTACATATATACCGATCATATGCGTACACCAGAAAAAATTTTACCCCAAACTTGATTTTTTATCCGATGGGGTTATTGATAAATGGGTTGACCAGAATCTAGTTACAACATCCCTAATCTTGTTCAAAACAAAATAGTTCATTGAATTCCTAGGCGTTCTGTGAATTTAGTTGGCACATAAAAAAATTTAGTACTAAATTATTGCTAGTTTAAATGTTAAAGTAAAGCATACAAATCCTGTTTACATATGATGATCAAAGTATGGGGTTGTCGATATATGATTGTAAGTGCGTGAAGCAAAAAAAAATAGAAAAATTAAGCTCACTTGTTGCCTAGACGAGCATGAAGATTGATGACAAGCTATTCTTCAAAGACAATAAGAAGTCCTCTTTTTAAGCCTGGGCGAAGAAAATTAGTCCAGTGAAGGCTGCAGCTCTTGCCACACCGTGCTTTTCCAGTGAGCATTGGGATGGCTCTCCAATAGCACTAGCCATTGGGTGAGGATAAAGTTGATGAGTTTCTCATCTTCTTCAGAAGTCCACGACCCTTTCCTTACCCTGAGTTTATCACAACATGGTTAGCAACTCATCTCTAAATTATGTGATAGCCATACGTGTAATAAGTGACGATCAAAGTCACACTCCCATCTATATTTAGGGTAGAGCTGTAGGAGGAAGAGTAAGATTTGAGAGTCCTGCAATTGTCTCCATAAAGGGACACTAAAACTAAATAGAGTCTCATATGGTATGTTTTGATACAGAAAAGAATTTAAAAGCAGAAGTATATACCTACGTATATACCATATATACCTATGTATATACTCGGTATATAAGTACATATATACTGAGTATATATGTACGTATTTACTATAGTATATAATTACTTATATACCAAGAATATACGTACATATATACTATAATATATATGTATGTATATACTGAGAATATACATACATATATACTCAGCATATATGTAAGTATATACTCGGTATATACATATGTATATGCTCAATATATACATACATATATACTTAGTATATGTACATATAATACTATAGTATTAAATGTAAATATATACTGAGTATATATGTACATATAATACTATAGTTTATATGTACATATACACTATAGTATATATGTACATATATACTACAGTATTATATTTCTATCAAAACTTAACTTTATTTATTTATTTATTTTGATTTTATTGACTAGTTTAAATTTTGTACAGATATGGTACAACATTGTTTCCCATACGAAGCTTGTATAAGTGAAGGGATTTTTTACTAGACATGATGCACCGCGACTCAGACAACTTTTTCATAATAGAAAGATGGTGATGAGAGGAGTTGAGGGAGAGAAAGCAATGACAATGCACGGATAGATTATACATTATGCACTGTCGGTAGATACATTGATGAATAAAATGTAATAAAATTTTGTTATGTTTTTCTTTTAATTATGTAAAATATTGTATTAGAATAATTAATTAAATGATTTTATTTTTTGTTAAATAATAAATTATCATTTATTGTTAATGTTTTTATTCAATTTAAAATAAAAATATTAAATTATTTAATTAAAATTTTTGAAAAAAAAAATAAATTTTTCTGAAAATAGTTTTGAAATGAAAATAGCCACCGATTTTTATCTTGCTAATTTAGCTAGAAAAATAATTATTTTAGCTAGGAAATTTTTCGTCTCTAAAATTTTTCAGGTAGCGACTCTTTCCCTCGTTAATTTTTAGCAATGAGCACTATAGCTTGATAAAACTTTCGGCAGTAATCCATCGTCATTTTCTGTTTAGAGATGGAAACCTCCCATTTAGCAAGGGAATTTTCTCTAGCCATTTGGAATTTTTCTTATAGTGGATGTTTTTTTCTTCTCTTGTTTCTCTCTCAGCTTTGATTCATCATCAAAAGCTATGGAGCATTAATATTTATTTAGACACATTACAAATTAACTTCACCATGACATATTTAACCATAAAAAACTTTTATTTATATTATTTTCTTCCTCCCTTTTCTTCGATTCCTTGTTCTTTAAAATTAACAAAAATCAAAAATAGTTCAAAAATAACTCTAGTACTAAAGTTTCATGGTTAAAACAAAAACATAACATTCTTTCATCATCATATAAAACAAAATCATCCTCATAATTAGCTGGTGAATTTGTGCTAGCCTCTCCTATGTGGTTTCGCTGCTAGAACTAGGAATGCTATCTATCACGTCAAGCCTGCTAACTGCGAGTCCATATAAAACATTTCCAATTGCATTAAAAGTTATTAGTGACCAAATTATTATCCAGTATAATCTACTTCATCAGTTCTATCACCTGATCAAATAATTTCTCAGACATATGATTTTTTAACTTCATGCTCATAAGTCGAGCCACAATTGACAATTATGAATGTGTTAAAACTGTATGACTTTAAACTTTAATTTTTATTTGTTCATGTCTATAATAACTATTTTTATATATCTATGAATATGGTTGTGTGTCCCCAAATTTTTTGGGTAGAGTTTTAGTCTATTATATATATGTAAAAGCCTTGGATTGTCCTCCATGGTGCTTGGAACAACACCTTAGCTTCTGAAGATGTGAAATGGACCAAAAAATTAATTCCATGCAAAAGAAAGTTTGTTCTTGACACTCTTATTTTGTGTAGATTTGCATCATCACAGTTCAGATATGCATCATCTGAGTTCAGATTTGCATCATCACAATTTATATTTGTGTCATCATATTTTAGATATTTGTCGTCATAGTTCAAATATGCATCAGTTGCAGTTCATATCTACATCGTCATAGTTCAGATATGCAACTACTTTTTATCAGTTAGTGGTTTGTAAATGTAGTATGTTATGCTTCGTTTTGTAAGTGTAACAAAGTTCTCTATCTGCGTGGAGTACCAGAGGAAAAAGAACTAGAAATGATGACCATGCCTGAGAGACCTATATGCATGTTTTTTAAGTCCTATATTATTTTTTTGTTGTTCTTGATGGTATGTGTATTTGCATTAAAGTAAAAGTGTGTGTGTCATCCAAGGCTATGTGTGTATATATATGTACATATAATATTAAAGTATATATGTACATATATACTTAGTATAAATGTATGTATATACTGAGTATATATCTATGTATATACTGAGTATATAAGTACGTATATACCGAGTATATATGTTTGTATATACTGAGTATATTTGTATGTATATACCTAGTATATATGTATGTATATACTATGTATATAAGTACTTTTATATTGTAGTATATACTTACATATATTCTCGGTATATGTACTTTTATACTGTAGTATATATGTATGTATATACCAAATATATACAAAGTGGGTGCATATATTTATTTGCAGACATGTGTATATTGTCATACATACACACTGATTTACACATAGACACACTTTTGAATATATAATTTCTCGGGCTGGTTTGGTCATCATCATGCATTACTTACTGATACAGGTTAATAAAAGCCATAGATCTTAGATTTTCCCTAAAGCTGTTGGATGAAGATATTTCTGGTCTAGGCCAGCCAGGCAGAAAAAGGTTGGTCTTAAAAATCTTAGTAATTGTGTTAATATGTAATTATCACATTGTACAAAGTAAATGTATGAGTAAATAAGTTTTTTTATCTTAGTTCTACAATGATTGATTCTAATTGTATTAGGGCTTAGGATGATGATGATGATAATTCTCGTGTAGTGCAGTGTAATTCTGGTCCAGGAGGAATATCGGGTCCTATTTTGGGAGAAGCAGCTTCCCGCATTAAAAACATGCTTAATCTCAAATGAGTGGTTGGCAGGGAAATATGTACGAGTGTAATGCTAGTATATATCAGGTCATAATTTGTACTCACTATATATGTACACATAATGCTGTAGTTTTTATGTACATATACTGTCATAATATATGTATTAGTGAAATACTAGTATATGTACATATATACTACAGTATTATATATTTATCAAGAAATTTTTTTTGATTTGATTGAGTGGTTTAAATTTCTTACAGATATGATACCACATTGTTCCCCATACAAAACTTGTATAAGTGAAAGGATTTTTCACTAGACATGATGTGTCGTGACTCAGATAGCTTTGTCGCAACAGAAACAAAGTGATCGGAGGAGCTAAGGGAGAGAAAGCAATGTCAATGCACGGATAGATTATACTTTATGCACTATTGGTAGTTACATTGATGAATAAGATGTAATAAAATTTTGTTATTTTTTTTGTTTTAATTATGTAAAATATTATATTAGAATAAGTTATTAAATAAATTTTTTTAATTTTAGAGTATCATTTATAGTTTCTATTTTTATTCAATTTAATATAAAAATATTAAATTATTTAATTAAATTTTTGTTGAAGCTGTATGACTATCAACTTTAATTTGTGTTTGTTCATGTCTATAATAACTATTTTTATATATCTGTAAAAATGTTTGTGTGTCCCCGAATTTTTTGGGTAGAGTTTTAGCCTATTATAGGTATGTAAAAGCCTTGGCTGGTCCTCCATGGTACTAGAAACAACACCTTAGCTTTTGAAGCTATGAGATGAACCAAAAGAATTAATTCCACGCAAACATAGTTTTGTTCTTAACACTCTTATTTTGTGTAGATCTGCATCATCATAGTTCACATCTGCGTCATCACAGTTGAGATCTGTGACTGCTTGTTATCGGTTATTGGTTTGTAAATGTAGTATGTTATGCTCAATGTGGAGGTGTAACAATGTTCTCTATGTGTGTGGAGCACCAAAGGAATTAGAACTAGAAATGCTAACCATGCCTGAGAGACCTATATGCATATTTTTTAAGTCTTAGATTATTTTCTTCTGTTGTCTTTGATGGCATGTGTATTTGCATTAAAGTATAAGTGTGTGTGTCATCCAAGGCTATGTGAGTATTTATACATGCATATAATACTGTAGTATATACATACAAATATACTTGGTATAAATGTAAATATATACTGAGTATATATCTACGTATATACCGAGTATATACATAAGTGGGTGCATATATTTATCTGTAGACATCTATATATTGTCATACATACACACCCATTTACACATAGACACACTTTTGAATATATAATTGCTCGGGCTGGTTTGGTCATCATCATGCATTACTTACTGATGTAGGTAATAAAAGCCATAGATATTAGAATTTCTCTAAAGCTGTGGGATGAAGATATTTTTGGTCCATGCCAGTCAGTCAGATAAGGTTGGTCTTAAAAATCTTAGTTTTTGTGTTGATATGCAATTATCACATGGTACAAAACGAACGTATGAGTAAATAAGTTTTCTTGCTCTTGGTTCTGCAATGATTGGTTCTAATTGTACTAGGTCTTAGGATGATGATGATGATGATAATGCTCGTGTAGTGTTGTGTAATTCTTGTTTAGGAAGAATATCGGGTCCTATTTTGATGATGCAGCTCACCGTCTCATCAAAAACTCACTCAATCTCAAAATGAGTGGTTGGTATGGAAGTTCATCAGTCGGGCATCATTGACAGCCCCACTTTTATTATTAGTGGTAGTAGTAGTGGAAGCAGCGACAGTGGCGGTAGTGGTTGTAGCGGCGGAAGTGGCGATAGTGGTAGCGGCGACAGCAACGGTGGCAGCAGCGGCAGTGGCGGAAATAGTGGCGACTGCAATGGCAGGAGGGGTAGCAGTAGTGGGAGTAGTAGAAATAGCAAAAAATGTGGTATATATGTACGTATATACTCAGTATATATGTACATATAATACTAAAATATTTTATGTATATATATACAGAGTATATTTGTACTCAGTATATATGTACACATAATACTACAATTTTTATGTACATATGCTACTGTAATATATGCATGAGTAAAATGCTAGTATATATGTACATATATACTTTAGTATTATATATTTATCAAAACATAACTTTTTTTATTTATTTTGATTTGATTGAGTTGTGTAAATTTCTTACAGATATTGTACCGCATTATTCTCTATACAAAGCTTGTATAAGCGAATGGATTTTTCATGAGACATGATGTGTTGTGACTCAGACAGCTTTGTCACATCAGAAAAATGGTGATCGGAGGATCAGAGGGAGAGAAAGCAATGTCAATGCATGAATAGATTTTAGTTTATGCACTGTCGGTAGATACATAGATGGATAAGATGTAATAAAATTTTGTTATTTTTTTGTTTTAAATATGTACAATATTGTATTAAAAAAAGTTATTAAATGATTTTATTTATTGTTAATTATAAATTATCATTTATAGTTTCTGTTTTTATTCAATTTAATATAAATATATTAAATTATTTAATTAAAAAATTTTAAAATAAATTAAATTCCGAAAATAGTTTGAAATTAAAATAATTAGGGAATATTTCCTAGCTAATTTAGCTAGGGATATTTTATTTTAGCAAGTGATTTTTTCCTTTACTAAATTTATTATGCTACGGACTATTTCCCTCACTAATATTTAGTGACGAGCACTTTAGATTGAAAAAAATTCCGTCGTTATATTCGATTAGCGGCGAAAACTCTCATTTAGCTTGCTATTTTAACTAGAAATTTATTTTGTTTGCTAGGGATTTTTTCAGTCGCTAAATTATTATCTCGGGACACCTTCCCTCACTAAATTTTAGCGACGAGCACTTTAGACTTTGAATAATTCTATCATTAATTCGTCGCTATATCTCGTTTAATGATTGAAAATGCCCATTTAGCTAGGAAGTTTTACCTAGCTATATGAGATTTTTCTTATAGTGAATGACAGCGAGAAGAATCAAAACAGGACAATGGGAGCAACCTATAAAATCTTCCTCTTCTTGTCACCGGTAATATTACCATTGTTTTTCTTCTTCGGAATGCTATATACATATCTCTGTCTCTCTCAATTTGATTACCACTGGTGGAGTTTGGTTTATTCAGAATATTTGGGTTTGATTTTTTTTTAATTTTTCCCTATTTTTCCTTCTTTTTTATTATATTTTCATATCACATATATGATTTTGACTCTACAACATTAATGAAGCAATAAATGGTCTGTGTAAACTTTATTCTTTTAATGTTTAAATCTTTAGTGTTTTATTGACATCAACTACTAAATATGTGCTTATAGTTTTCTGCTTCTGTAACTTAAGAAAAAAAAATTATTCTTAATTTTTTCTGCCTCTATAACTTAAGAAAAAACAAAATTAATGTTTATGGGTTCTAATTTTGTTGTCTCCAAATAACTTTTATATATTCTCATGACATTATATATAAATGTCAATACTTTAATACACACACACACACACACACATGTAGTACATTATATATAAACACTGATATGTTTATAGAAATATATAATGTTATATATAAATATTTATACATATGTATTAATGTTTAAAAATATCTATACAACATTTACATAAAACTATCCATTTATATAATATTTTATATTACAATTATTTAACATATAAAATGTTTATACATTTTTGTAAACATTTATATAATACATTTATTTTTATATAAATATATAATATTTATAATGTTTATATAAATGTGATATATACTATTTAATATTTATAAAAGTGTTACATATATATAATTATATATAACTAACATTTATAAAATTATTTTAAACACAAATATTATATCTAAATACTTGTATAATATTATAATCATATGCCATTATATATAAAAGTATTTATAATTATATTTAGTTTTTATTGGAATAAAGCAATTAACAAGGCCATTTGAAAAAAAAAATTCTTTTACAAATAAGCAAAAAGATGTAGCTGGCATAGTTGGTGCAATTGAGAAAGCTTGTCTTTATCAAGGTAAGGGGGGAGAGATGATGCGCTCCACTATCTCCCAATTGATAGAATGTATCGCATTGTGTCATTTACCAATATCTGAGAAGATAACACAAAGTCTGCTTGATACCTTCGATGAGAACTTGAGGCATCCCAACCCACAGATACAAGTGGTCCTACATCTTGCAAGTTAATTTCTTTCCAACATGACCCATTATATCATTATAGCTCCATTTATCTTCTTCCCCTTTAAACTTCACAGAACATAGCTATTAGTGCTCTGAAACCCTTTTTTTGAGCATACCTGGTTCCTGTAGATAATGGTGATGCAGCTGGTGTGACATCAAAGTACCTACAACAACTTTTTGATCAAAACATTGCTATTAGAAGGGCCTTTGCTTTAGCCCTAGGAGTTCTTCTTTTGGGTTATTGGCTCATAAATGGAGAGAGGTTGTCTTCAAGCTCAGTGAGATTAAGGTGCAGGGTGACGCCGATACCAGAGATGTCGAAGCAAGGTTGAATGCTATTAGAGGGCTCATCTCTCTGTCTCAAACACTTGCCCATGAAAGATTGGCTCCTAGTACTCACTTACCCATCTATTATCTGGTTAAGGAAAAGGTGATGGCTATTTAATTTGAAGCTCTGGATGACTATTCTATCGATAACAGAGGAGATGTTGGTTAGTGGATTCGTGAAGCATGCATTGAAGGTATCGAGGTGTGTGCTAAACATTCTTTGTGATTTATCATCTACTTCTTCAAAATCACATCTAGCAGCTAAAAATGTGAAAGATGTCGAGGTAGTGACATTCTTTGATAAAGACATGGCAACCAATGTGGTGATTGGCATTGCTAAGAAAGCTATGGAGAAGATTGATAGATTACACGAGGTTGATGCAAGAACTATGCAAAGGATTCTGCAAAGTAAGAAGACCTTAGTCAAGTGCATACCTTTCAGGGATAAACTAGAGCAGATTGTTCCCTACAATGTAGATATACTATGGAGCGTGTGTATCACCATCTTCATTATCTCTTGCTTGTTTTTTCTTGTTTCTTTTTTTTCACAATGGTCGTGCTTCATTACTGGTGCCTACCACATGTTATTCTTGTTTGGTGTAGCTACTCAAATTTCTTTGTTATAGTAATGCAGTGATGTCAGTATTAGTTATTTCAATTGGTGGATTGCAAGATTCTCTAAGGATGGCATCAATATCTCTCCGACTGGACTATCTTTGTGAAGATAGAATTGAAGCCTCGCCGGAGGAGAGGCCTAGAGGGATCATGCTCTACCTTGATCTCTTGTAGATTTTCCAGCATCACCGAGGATGTGATAGAGTTATTGTCCATACTTTTAAGGTATGGCATCATATTTTCTAATTGAAATTCTAACATGATAGGTGTTATGAACACCGCTGTCAATTTCTTGTAGGATCTAAAAAACCTTAGCTTTTTTGAAGTTTCTTATGAACATTGTGTTTTGGTTTAGGGTTGCCATGAATGATAGGAGAGAGAGAGAGAGAGAGACTAAAAGAGGGGAGAAAAAAGAAGAAGAAAAAGAAGAAGAAAAAATAGAAAAAATTTATTAAAATAAAAAAATGGATTTTTGAATATACAATCTTAGGCATGTGTGTGTGTGTTTATTGAAGTTTATACATGTAAGAAAAATAATAAAAAGAGAGTATTATTTTATATGTTTGTGCCTTGTGGTACCCCACATGTAAAATCCTCCCAAGTAAATAAAAAAAACTAAAGTAAATACTTAATAATCATGATATATATATATATATATATATGTATGTGTGTGTGTGTGTGTGTGTATGTATATGTATATATGTATGTATGTATGTATACAAGTATACACAATATTATGTGTATGGTATGGTTTGGGGCATCCTAGAAGTTATGTGCTCAAATAAATAAAAAACAAAAATACAATAATCATGATAAATAAATAAATAAATAAAAACACACACACACACCAATGTGTATAGATGAAAGAAAAATAAAAAAAATATGAGCATTCTTTTAAAAATTAGAGTTGATTATTGTATAACAAAAGTAAAAAAAATAAGGCATAAAGGTACTGCCTGGCACACAAGAATCTTGCATAGGTCTGAGATTTGTGAGTTTACTATCTTGATAGTTTTATCCAGAAAAATCTTAAAGGTTATATTGTTACATATAATAATTCACAAAGTAGTAAAAATAATAAAATTTTCTATTCTTAGACAAGATTACTTATTTTCATACTAGTGCATGACCTCATAATATATCTCATACTTCATGATATATACCTTAGGGTAAATATTGTGTATGATGTATGAAATTGGGGTAAATTTTATCTTTATTAAGTTAAATATCTGATGAACATCCATTTTTTACATTGTTTTTTTATTATTTTTATCTTTTTTTATTTTTTTGTACATTGTTGTTTCATGTATGATCAAAATTTATAATGGATATGTATTTATTAGAAAATATATAATACTCAAATTATAATGAATTTATTTAAAAATATCAAAGTATTGCATGCACACACAAAGTAAAATATCAATAATTTGAATAGAGATTTAAGATGGGTTAATTTTTCAAACCTTTTCTTAACAACATGACTAGGAAGATGGTCATTGTAAAACTCAAGTGGGGAATGGAACACAACGGTGAGCTACCTTGTGTTCTTTCGTGTGCATTGCATTTTTTTTTCTCAATTATTTTCTTTGGTTTCTTTTAGGTTTCCTTGCTTCGGTGGATTCCTATATGAACCTACAGGTGTGGAAAATTTCAATATCATGCATCCTATCGTCATTTCAAATTTTATTTTCCTTTTGTTTATATTTATAGTGATATTGATTTCATAATCAATATCACTTTTTCCACATAAATTCATAATTTCATTAAACAAAAATACTTTATTTCTTAATATTTAAATAAATTTTTTAATTAATCATAAATTTTACTTTTTTATTCTTATATCTGATTAATCCCTAATCTAAATGTATAAAGTTTTAATAGTTATACATATAGTAAGATAGAATTATTTAAATTTATATGTTATTATACATATAGTATATATAGTTATAAATATATTATATATAGTTAAACATATAGTTATATATAGATATATTCATACAAGAAGTTGTATGTTGTTACATAAATATATACAAAGTTATAAACAAATATATAGATTCACATATATATATATATATATACACACATATATGTATACATAATTACAAATATACTTATATTTAATTATATAGAGTTTTATATAGTTATAGAAATATTTATATATAGGTATAGACATATAGTTTAGTAGCAGATATAACAAATGAAAAGTTTTAGATTACTACAAACCTTGCAAAAATTTAATTTAATGCAAACAATGCTAAATTCTACTTCACTAAAAACTCTATGTCATGATTTTGCAAAACTTTATGTCATAAATATATAAAACTATAAAATATTTGTACATATATACTGTAGTATATATGTACATATATACTGATATATATGTACTTATACATATATAGTAGTATATATGTATACACTGGTATATATGTATATGTACATATATACTAGTATATATGTACGAGTATTTATATGTAGATATATACTCAGTAAATGTACATATACACTAGAGTGTACAAGTAGTTATATGTCATAAATGTACATATACACTATAGTATATTTGTAAATGTATGTACATTTACACTATAGTGTATATATGTACAAGTATGTACATATATACTAGTAAATACTTATACATATATACAAAAATATATGTATATGTACATATAATATATGTACATATACTATACAGTGTACATGTACATATATACTCAATCAAGTTCCACATGTAAAATTACTTGGGTACTCAATGGATGTTTTCATGTAGATATCAAGTGAATAAGCAAATCACAAATGAGATGATGAGTAATATTAAATAGAAATGCATAATTGTCTAGAGAAGTTCATAAATCTGCCATGAAAGAAACATAATAGCGAACCTGATATGATTACAAGTTTAAAAATTTATGAACATTTTTTCACCATTCATTAGTTTAATAAGGAAAAAAAAAGTAGTATGTGATGGCTATCATAAAAATCATACTTGATTTTTGAGATAGGTTTGCATTGATCCATAGCTCCAATACCTCAGTTTGACTAGCAGCAAACTCATGATATTTGTTTGATTTCATTACCAACTCATGTAGCTTTCCCTAAGTGTACCAAATGAACTGAGGATGTAAATTGTTAAACAAATTGGAGCTTATATTACTCTCATTATTAAAGGAACATAGTGATATGATTATGAGATTCAAATTTTATGAATATTTTATCAGCATTTATTAGTTTTATAAGGAAAAAAAAGTAGTGTATGATAGCTATCATCCAAATCATACCTGATTTCTGAGGCTATTTTGTATTGATCCATAGCTCCAAGTAATTAAAAGTAGTTATACATAAAGGTATACAAAGTTATAAACAAATATATATATTTACATATATGTATGGATAGTTATAAATATAGTTATATTTAATTATATAGAGTGTTATATAGTTATACAAATATTTATATATATTTATACAGATATAGTTAAACATAATGTTGTATATTGTTATACATGTAATTATAAATATAGTTACATGTGGTTATACATATAGTTATGCGTATAGTTATACTTATATTTATACTTGTAGGTATATATATTTTTTCTTTAATTTTATATAATTATACATATAGTTATGTATAGTTATAGATAAAATAAAATACATTTTTATATACTAATATATACAAATGTATATTAAATATAAGTTGTAAATTATATATTTAAATTAAGTTATGTATAAACTTTTATAGTTATACATATAATAAGATATAATTATTTATAGTTATATGTTATTATACATATAGTATATATAGCAATAAATATTTTTATATATTTATACATAAATATATAAATTTACATATATGTATACATAGTTACAAATATAGTTGTATTTAATTATATAGTGTTATATATTTTTACAAATATTTATATATAGTTATATAAATATTTATATATAGTTATACACATATAGTTAAAAATAATGTTGTATGTCATTACACATGTAATTATACATATAGTTATATGTGGTTATACATATAGTTACATATATAGTTATACTTATATTTATACATGTGGCTATATATATTTTTTCATATAATTTTATATATGTATACATATAGTTATCTATAGGTATATATATGGTAAAATATATTTTTATGTACTAATATATAAAAATGTATATTAAAAATTTGTTGTTAATTATATTTTTAAATTTTAGTTACGTATAATATTTTATAGTTATACATATAGTCAAAGAAAATTTTTTATAGTAATATGTTTTGATACCTTTGGGATCCAATGGCAAAAAGACACAAAACAGAAAACAAACAAGCTCAGCTTATAATAGATTAGTGCAAAGTAAATGAGGTCTTGTATTTCAGGCATGTAATATATAAATATAAATATAATTTGAATCCCCCTAGAACTAGATGATGTCATCCACATAACAGAACAAAACTCAGACAAAGTAGTCAAAGATTAGATCCACATCCAGATATGTCAACAAATTTTGTCTCATCCTGCTAAAATTATTTATGACTTGCTGGCAATGTAAGTTGAAAGCCAATCAAGACCCTTGTAGAGGCCATCGCTAGAGGTAGCACAGGTGCTTAGAATGTACCAATGGCATTGGTGAAGAGAGTGAAGTCCTAGCTTGTCAGTAATTTCAGTTGCATTCATAGCATTGGGAAGATCTTGCTTATTAGCAAACACCAGTAATACTGCATCTCAAAACTTTTCCTCGTTTAACAACCTCTACAACTTATCTCTAGCTTCAATAACACAATTTCTATCATTGTTGCCCACCACAAATATGAGACATTGGGTATTTTGGAAGTAATCCCTACAAAAAGGGTGAATCTTGTCTTGACCCCCAACATCCCACACAGTGAAATTGATGTTTTTGTATTCAATAGTCTCTACATTGAAGCCAATAGTAGGAATTGTGGTGACAATTTCACCAAATTCAACACATACAGAATGGTTTTCTTACCGCCACCATCAAGACCTAGCATCAAAATCTGCATCTCCTTGTTGGCAAATAGCCTACTGCATAGCTGTGTGAATGTCAACTCCATTTCTTTCACTAAACCTCAATCCCTTTGTCTATGGTAGTATAAAGATTTGATGAGAGAAAGAAACAAAATAAATATACCTCAAGAGATAGTCACTAGAGAGGGAGTTCAACATCTATATGTTTTTATACCTATAGTATATATAATTAAAAATAGAGTTATATATAGTTAAACATATAATACATGTATATATATTCATACATGTAGTTAAAAGTAGTTATACATAAATATATACAAAGTTGTAAAAAAATATATATATTTAATTATATGATTACATACATGTATACATATATACAAATATAGTTATATTTAATTATATAGAGTATTACATAGTTATATACAAATATTTATATATAGTAATACTTATATAGTTATAAATATGTATGTAGTTAAATATATAGTTATATATAACATTTTTATAGCTATACATTTAGTAAAATACATTTATATATTGTTATATATTATTATACATATGATATATTTTCTTAAAAATATATAGGTATATAGAATTACACATATAGTTATATAAAATTATAAAATTAAAAAAATAGTTATATATAGTTATTAATATTGTTATTAATATAGTTATTAATATAGTTATAAAAATAGTTTACATAGTTACAAATAAAGTTAAATATAATCATGAAGAATTTTAACTAGTTATACAAATATTTATAAATAGTTATCAGATACTATGATACCACCACGCTCTAAAATGCCTAATTGAATTACACCACTTTAGAGAAAGAACTCGTATCAACAATTTTTTCTTTAGGCAAGTTAATATCATATTAAGTGGGAACCAAAGTCATAGTATATAGTAAATATTTTATAATCAAATATCTCATAGAAAAGAAAGATGTCAGGCCTAGATTGATTTGATAAATTTAACTATTACAATAGTTTGAACTAGAGATATTAGATAAGAAATGCACATATAATCAAAATTAAAAATAGCTTATAAAGACAAGAAAAAGAAGATGGAAGAGTTGATGAAGAAGATATTAGATAGATTTTTTTTATTTGAACAAATTATAATATTGAATAAAAATGTAACTCCGTGGTATGTTGTATTGAATGAACCTTATCATTGCAAGTAGTACTCTGATCAAATTTTGAGGCAAAGTGTTACAGATGGGAGATTAGTAGTATCTTGCAATAATGCAACTTTTTGCTCCAACTCTCACGAATTTGTGGAATATGTTAATATTTATGTGCTCAAGTATTTTTCTTCTCAAAATTAATGTTGATATTTACATATATATGCATTAATATATATGTGCATATACACTACCCTACACATACACACATTTATACATCCATATACATTACTATACATTATATATCAGCATACACATTTTTGTACTTTTGTATATATTCACACATGCATCTACATTTTCAAAGTAGTGTATATATACTTGTATGCATGCATATACTACTGTACACCCACACAAACACACACATATACCTATATACATAATGTATTTTTAAAGTTTCAAATGAAACTATTATATTTGTGTGTGTGTGTGTATTTATAATTTTTTGATTTTGAAAATGTAATTAAAATAAAATATTATATATTGTACCCAATGTATAAAATTTTGAAAATTTTTATAATAAAAACAAATATTTGTGTGTGTGTGTGTGTGTGTCTGCTTGTGTGTGTGTGTGTGTGTGTGAAGCATATTAATATGTAAAATTAGATTATGAATTAAATATATGAGCTTCTATTTTATTCAAATAGTTGTTTTTAAATATTTATATTAAAATAACTATCATTATACTAATATAAATAAATGAAGTTGGCATATTTGTAAATTATTTTATTTTTACAATCATGTTAAAAATGAAAATATAGTTCAGAACTAGATAATATTGTTTTTGTTTTTCTATATAATTTTTTTATTTAAATATTAATGTCTATGATACATTTTATCTATTATTTATTGTTATTAATAAATTTTTAGAACCCTTAAAATTCAAACAAATATATTGTAATGGATATAAATAAATGCTTTTAATGTTTTAATAAAAAATCAATTATTTCTTTAATTATGTTCAAACAAAATAGATTACCATATAAAATATGAGTAAATTTTTCTATAATTAATTATTTTTTTTATTTTATTCAAAATATATAAATGACCATATAAATATATTACTTTGTTTTTTTAAATAATTATTTTTAAATTTTTTTTCAAATTGAATACATGACAATGTTTTTAAATTGTAATTAATAGATACATTTCAAACATTGTTTATTTATAATAAATATAACATATTGCATATTATGAGGTGTAATTTTTATTTTGTAATTAAATTTTAATTTTAAATTTTTATCTTTGTAAAATGAAACTACATCACATATATATTTTAAAAATTTTTTATAATATTTATTTCACAGACATATTGTTATTTGTTTTGAAATTTACAACATAAATTTTTACAAATGAACATTTCATTAGAAATCAAATTTAGTTAAATGATATAAAGTGATACAAAAATACAAACCCTAATCATATTAAAGCTATATGATTAATACAAACTCATAAAAATACATTTAAGGTTGAAAAAATTAATTTTAAGTTCTTAAAATATTTCGGAAAATGATAAAGATTTATTCAATATCCAAAAAATTATGTATGAATGAGATGAATGATATGAATGGATATTAAGTTTCTGAAGCATGTAGTTATACATGTTGTAGATGTAGTTATATATAATGGACACCAATAAAAATTTAGGGTTACTCCTAATGACCTAACCTGATCCAGAATCTTATTTGGGTCTGATTTCCACTTCACATTGGTCTCACTACATCAATTCTTAGGTTTGATTTGTTGGGATAATGGTAGAAAGCTATGTTCAGAGGTTTGAGGATCTAGAAAATGTCTAGTTCTTATTAAAATTATCATTTCTAATAATTTTAAAATATGAGTGTGTACTCTTGCTTTTCAGGCATGCTTTGCATGTGCTTCTTATTAAAGTGGAAAACAATAGTCTTGTTTTGCATTTTTTTTCTTTAAATAAAACAATAATTAAAAGAAGGATTCTACTGGTATAAGCTGATGTTCACTCCGATTGTGGCTCCTTCATTTTTTGAAGCCTTCATGTTCAATACGATGGTTCATGTTCATGCTGAGGTGGATCATTTTCATTCTTCAACAATAAATTATCAAGGTCGAGACTTGAGGTGGGTCATTATTTTTTGTTTATGTTTTTTTATCTTAGGAAGGTGTGATAGAGAAATATCACTATGATTTCTTCACTGCTGACCAGAGGAGCCGGGCGAGAAAAAGTAACGTCAATTTAATGAATAGATTATACTTTATGCAATGTCGTTAGATGTATTGATGAAGATGTAATAAAATTTTGTTATGTTTTTGTTTTAACAATGTAATATATAGTATCAAAAAAATGTATTAGTTTCTTTTATATTTTGTTAATTATAAATTATGGTTTATGGGTTATGTATATATTTAATTTAATATAAAAACTTAAAAATATGTAATCATTTTTTTTGTAAAAAAATAAATTAGTAAAAATAATTTTGGAATGAAAATAGCTAGGGATTTTTCCCTCGCTAATTTAGCTAGGGACTTTTCTGTAAATCTAAAATACGATCAAAATTAGCAATGGAAAAAATAAATTTAGCTAGGGAATTTTACATCGTTAAAAATTTTTTGATAGGGAATTTTTCGAATATTAAATTTTTATGATGAGCACATTAGTTTTGAAAAACTTCGATCATTAATCCATAATTATTCTATTTTAGCAATAGTGAAATCATATTTAGCTAGGGAATATTTCCAAGTTATTTGGGAATTTTTTGGTAGTGATATATATTTGACTATCTATATAATAGTATATCTATCAATCTATTTATCTAACTATTCGTCTATCTTTCTATCTACCTATATATCTACATATCTATATATCAATCTAAAAATCTATTTTTTTATTTGTCCATCTACCTATGTTTTTATCTATCATTCTTTCTTTCTATCTATCTATGTATCTATCAATCTATCTGTATATATTTCAATCAATCAATCTATTTATCTGTCTATATATCTATCTATCTATCTATTTTTCTATTTGAGTATTTATCTATTTTTCTTTTTGTATGAATCTCTAATTATCTAATTTTATATCTTTATAAGTGTCTAACAATATATCTTTTTATCTGTATATCTTTCTAAAAATCTAATTTTGTTATAGTTCATCAGCCTATTAGTCAATATATATATATATCTTTCTATCTAGATATCTATCTATCTGTCTATCTATCTATCTATCTATCTATCTATTTGTCTATCTATTTCTCTATCTATTTGCATATTTGTCTATTTGTTTATTTGTTTATATATCTATTTTACTAACTATCTAACTATTTAACTATCAATTGAATAATCAATCTAATAGTCTATCTATTTATCTATCATTATATCAATCTTCCTATCTATCTATCTGTCTGTCTATCTATCTTTCTTTCTGGCTATCTAGCTATCTATCTATCTATACATCTATCTTCTTGGTTATCGATTGGTCTATTTATCTATCCATATATATTATTATTTGTCTATATGTATATCTGCCTTTATATCCATCTCCCTATCTACCTATTTTTTTTTATCTGACTAACTTTATTTTATTTATTTGTCTATCTATATACCTTTCTATATCTCTTTATCTTTCTATAAGTCTATTTGTCTATCTATCTATCTATTTATCTATTTTTCGATCTATATGTCTTTAATTATATTTGTCTATCTATCTATCAATCTATATATCGATTAGCCAATCTATATAGCTATCTATCTATCTATCTATTTATCTATATATCTATCTGTATAACTACCTAACTCTTTAACTATCAATTAGACTATCAGTATATTAGTCTATCTATTTAAGTTTCTATCAATCTTTCTTTCTTTCTATCTAACTATCTATCTGCCAATATGTATATCTAGCTATCTATCAATTTGTCTATAAGACTATCTGTCTGTCTATCTATATATCTGTCTTTCTACCTATCTACTTATTGGCCGAATTATTTATCAGAAAATTTGTCTATATATCTGTCTATCTATCTATCTATTTAACTATATGTCTATCTATCTATCTTTCAATCTATCTATTATACTATATGTTTATAATATATATATATATATGTCAGACTATCTATATTTTTATCTCCTTATCCTCTAATCTATATTTTTGTCTATCTATTATATGTTTATTTGTCATTCTGTAAATCTATCTTTATGTCAATTTGGTTAACAATCAATCAATCTATCTATCTATCTATATATATGTTAATATATCTAACTATCTAATTATATATCTATTTGTCTATCTATCTATCTATCTATTTATCTATTTATCTATATATATATATCTATCTACCTATATATATGTCTATCTATCATCCTATCTATCTATCAATAAATTTTTCTACTTCTCTATCTATCTATTTGAGTATATGTTTATATGTCAATCTGTTTATTAGTTTATCTATCTATATATCGGTCTATCTATCTAACTATCTATCTCTCTACCTATCTCTATTTCTATTTGTGTATTTATCTATGTGGCTATCTGTCTAATTGTCAATATATTTATTTTCCTAACTATCTAACTATTTAACTATAAATACAACTATCATTCTATCAGTAAATCTATGTATCTATTTATCTATCTATATATCTATCTCTTATCAATCTATCCGTCTATTTGTCTATCTATCTATCTAACTATTTGTCTATTTTTATATCTACCTTTCTACTCATCTACCTATCTACATATTTGTTGATCAGTCTATCTTTCTATCGGTCTATCAAGCTAGCTATCTATATCTTTATCTATCTATCAGTCTATTTGTCAATCTATGCATCTATCTATCTATCTATCTATTTATGTATCATTATATTTGTCGATCTGTGTATCAATCTATCTATATATATTTATCTATCTCTATATATATCTATCTTACTTTCTATTTAATTGTCAATATATCTATTTGTCTAACTATCTATCTATCTAACTCTATAACTATCAATCAACCTATCAGTCTATTTATCTATATATTTATCATTCTCTCTATCTTTCTATCTATCTAACTATCTATCTAACTATCTATCTATCTATCTTTGTATCTATATTTTTATAAGGATATTTGTCTATCTATCTATCTTTCTTTCTTTCTATCTATCTTTCTATTTATTTATCTATTTTTATGTCTATCTAACTAACTATCTATCTATCTATCTATCTGTCGATATACATTTGTGTCTATTTGTCAAATTAGATATCTATCTATCTGCCAATATATATATATATCTATCTATCAATCTATCTATCTATTTATTTGCTATCCTATTATCTATCAATCAATCTATCTGTCTATCTATTATTTATAATCTATCAATTTATCAATCCATCTATCTATTTGTCTGTGTCTATCTTCCATTTTCATCATTCATTTATCTATCTAACTAACTACTCTCTATCTATCTAGCTAGCAGCTATCTTTACATCTATCTATCTATCTATCTAACAATATGTCTATAATATATATATATATATATATTCTATATGTTAAACTATCTATATTTATCTGCTTATCCTCATATCAGCTTTTTTTGTCTATCTATCTATATTTATATTGTCAATATGTTAATCATTTATCTATCTATTGGTTTCTATCTATCTTTCTTTCTTTCTATCTTGCTATCTATATGTTAATATGTCTAACTATCTAATTATATATCTATTTTTTTGATCAATCTATCTATCTATTAATCTATCTATCTATTTATCTATCTATCTATCTATCAATAAATCTATCTTCTATCAAACTGTCAATCTACCTTTCTAAAAATTTGTAAATCTATCTATCTATCTATCTATTTGTCTATCTGTCTATCTATTATTCTATCTATATGCCAATCTTTCTATCTATCTATCTAGTTATCTATCTATATGTCTATTTTTGTATCTATTTATCTGTTTGTCGACATATCTATCTATCTATATATCAATTTGTCTATTTGTTTATTTTTTATCTATCGATATATCTATGTATCTGTGTATCGTTCTATTTCTCTATTATGTATTTATATATCTATCTCTCTGTCTATCTATTTATCTATTTATCTGTTGGATGGTCCATCTATCTATGTGTCTATCTATATAACAGTCTACCTATCTATCTATCTATCTATCAATCTATATAAGTTTCTATCTATCTATCTATCTCTATATCAATCTATTTGTGATTTGTCTATCTTTATATTTGTTATCCATCTATCAATCTATCTATCTATAAGTATATTTGTGTATATGTGTATTTATCTTTCTATCTATAAGTCTATTATCTATCTGTATATGTATCTATCTATCTAACTATCTGTGTATCTATCTATATATCTATATGATTATCTATTTATCTTTCTAACTTTCAAATTGTATATCTTTCTATCTGTCAAACTATATTTCGTTTTATCTATCTATATGACTATATCTCTATTAGTTGTTATATCTATCTTTCTATCTCTCTATCTCACTATCTTTCTATTTATCTATTTTTATATCTTACTATCTTTTGATATGTCTATATATATATATCTATATATCTATATATTTATATGTTATAAGTCTTTCTATTATTTATGTATTTGTCTAATATGTATAACTAAATATATGAGTATCTATTAATTTATCTATCTATCGTGTACAATCTATCTGTCTATCTACTATCTATCTATCTATCTACTATGTGTTTATCTATCAATCTTTCTATTTGTATAATGTATATCTCTCTGTAACTATTTATATATCTATCTAGATATCTATTTATTTGTCTATCTGTGTATCTCTGTAAATAACTATTTTCTATACCTCTAGCTATCTATATTTTTATCTCTCTATCTTTTATATGTTTAACTATTATCTATCTATCAATATATCTCACTTTATGTATAATGGTTTATTAATCTATCTACCTATTGGTTTATCTATCAATCTGTATATCGATCTATATATTCATTATCTAGCTAAATGACAATATGTGTATCTATACATCTATCTATCTATTTATATTATTGTTTATCTATCTATCTGGCTATTTTTGTATCTATTTATCTTATATATGGCTATTTAATTATCTGTTAGTCTATCTCTCTTTGTACCTATCTATATGTCTATGTCTTTTTGTATGTGTCTAGGTGTCTATGTATCTATGTCTCTATTTGTCTAAATGTATATGTGTCTATGTGTATGATGTTTCCAGTGTATGTGTCTATTTCTCTATGGGTCTAGGTGTTATATCTATCTATGTATATATCTACCTATGTATCTATCTTCCTATGTATATATCTATTGTCTATCAATCTTTCTACATATATATCTATATATCTATCTATCTATCTGCCTATCTATTATTTTGGCTCTATATATCTGTATATGTTTCTATTTATCTTTCTATCTACTTGCCTACCTGATATCTATTTATTTTCATTCTATCTATTTTTCAACCTATCTATATAATTATCAGTGTATCTATCTATATGTCTGTCTATCATTTATTAATTTGTCTATCTATCTTTCTATCTGTCATCTACCTTTCTTTCTATCACTCATTCATCAATTAGACTATCAGTCTATTATCTATTTATCTAACTATCTAAATGTCTATATCTCTAACTAACTAATTGTCTGTCTATCTATCTATCTAAGTATCTTTCTATTTTTCTATCTATCTCAAGAAATTTCTCTATCAATATTTTAGTATATAATTTTATTAGTATATGTGTCTATCTATTTATCTATCTATCTATCTCAATAAATCTATCTAATTAATAGTCTACTTGTCTAT
>JAREIK010003530.1:0-72500 GCA_029783825.1 Sapria himalayana
ACTCTACGAAGGAGAGAATTAGAGGCACATAAACAAGTATTATAGGTTTAGGATTTGGTTCCTAGATACTCTTGAGAGCTATTATTAGGAATCCAAAATTATATGAGTTATATTTTAAATTATCTATTGTGAATGATTATGAAATAAAATTAGGGTTTAATGTATGATTAATGAATGATTTTATATATCAAACTAGATTGAGTTCTAAGATTATTATATTTGAGTTTGTTATTGTATGATTAATAAATGATTTTATATTTTTATTTTATTATGGTTTTGTTTTTAATAGATATATATTTGTGTAGAATTATAAATTGTGTTTTACTATTGGTGGGTTTGTGTATGATATCATGGTGGATGGTAATAGGTCAGCTATGAAGTACATTCATGCATAATGATAAGAAGGAAGTAATAGCCATTATAATCATGATATGTGAGACATACATATATCTCAAAATCCAACTTATAGATAAGTTAATCATCCGAGTAATTAAGGTACTTATGAAGCTGAAAGAATGAATACTTTTATACGAAAATTTACTATGTATGTATTAGAAAACATTTGACCCATAATTAGTGTGGGTGCTGGTATATAGCATGTTTTCATAAGGGTTTCACCTTTTGTGTAGGTGTCCTATATTATCGTTATATATATTGATAGGTAAGCCATGAGACAAATGTAAATGGAGGTGACTTGTAAGGTGGTTATAGTCTTATGAGCAACTTTATTATATGACTAATACTAATGAGATTTAAAAAAATATATATATAATTGTGTGAGTATATGCTTATGAAGTTAAAAGTATAAACATAGTTACTATCACATCAGTTTACATCTATATGATATATGAGTTTGAAGAATAAGAATAGACATACGAAGTAACTATTAAGAGTAGTTGATGAGTTACTTAAAAGGTATGGACTTGTGAATGACCATTAGGTAGGAATAATTATTTATTTATGTGGTAAGGTACCAATGGGATAGCTATGAGGGGACTATCATTGAGAATAGTCAAATAGTTGATAACTTTATTATATGCCAATAAAAACTAGGGTATTTTTATAATAATTGTTTATTCATTCTATAACCAAACACAATGATATCCATGCTATTTCGAAAGATAATCAATATAATAAAATCAATCAACACTAGAATCTAAAGTCTTTCTAAAATCTAATTTTATACATTCAACTAGAGTAGTAGTTGATTAATAGTTGGTTGATCTAACTACCTTTTCAAATAGATAATGTTCCAACTTAGGTATTAAGTTTAAGAGGTTTTTGTTTCTATTATAAGTATTTTGTAAATGACTGTACTTGAGGATGGAAAGACTATCTAATTAGTTTTAGTGAAAAGTTTTCATTTTTTAATTAATTGTTTTGCTCTTCTTTCCCAACATGATTCTTTTGTATGCATTTTGTGAATTCATCAATGAGAGTTTCTTATCAGCTCACCTTTCCGAGACTCTAAATCACCATTTCTTAGACACTTGAGAGACTATATTTGATATTGAAGTATATTTGATATCAAGCCTGACTTAGTGCCTAGTATTTAAGTTGGCCGCACAACTTTAGAATTGGTATATAACAAAATCACGAAGGTGCATGTATTATACTCTCCTAACATTTGGCATCAAAGGCTGGTTGAGATCTGATTTATTTTTTGCACTTGGTATAAAAGCTAAGAACGTCATAAAATTGTATCATTTGATATTTGAGTGTTGTAACTTTATTATAGTTCCTAATTTTATTAGTTAGATAGTATCCCAAAAGCTCGTTGATAGAAGTATATCATCAATAAAGATGATCAAAACATGGTTCATACAACTAGTAAGAGAACTTTCATCTAGATTTTGATCATATAAAAATTATATTGGTAGTTTGATTATCTATTGCAAAATAACTCAATTATTGTAAAATAGATATTTGGAGTGTGGAATCAATCTTAGATCCATGGGTTTGTTCATTTAATTTTATGTTAAAATTGGCTTGAATTATATTGTAATTGGACATATGATGAATGTTGGACAGTTGTGAAATAACTTCTTGCCCTAATGACATATAAGGTAATTATCATCATTAAGCCCATTCTAATGATAGACCTATAATAATTTTCCTCCTTAGTATGTCACCATCAAAATTATAATTTTTCTATTCTCAAGAGTTTAAGGGTGTCAAACTGGCCGGGCAGGGCCGGCCTGCCTGTTTTTTTAGCACAGGTGTGCTTTCGTGCCGGGCTAGGCATGACATAGTTACTGTGCCGTGCCTGGCCCGGCATGGTTTAAAAAAGTCGGGCCTGGCCTGGCCGTATGGGCCAGTAAAAATTTTTTTTTAAAAATTTTTATTTTTTATATAAATTATTAAATTATATATAAAATTATAGATAATGTATAATATTATATATTTATAATATGAAAATGTTAAAATTTATTAATATAACTAAGTTTAAATTTTTTCTATAATGTAATATAAAATTAGTTTAACATTTGTTAGAATTATATAATATGTTATAAATTTTAAATGAAAAATTAACAATTAAAATAAATAAATCAATACATTTTGTTAAAAAAATAATATTAAAAAAAACATAAGTACTCAAATGAAAAATGACCAATCATCCATTTGATACTGAAGGTCCGAACCAAACAAATTACAGTTTCAACATAACGTATAAATAAAGTGTACAATCAATAAAAAACAAAACATCAAATCAAAAATAGTACATCATCATCAATAGTCAATCGACATATCATGAGCATCATCAGCCGCAACATCAAGATCAGTATCATATGGATCATCATCATCAGCAATCAACTCTTCCGTTATCGTAGTGGATGTGGCTGTAGTCCCTGTCACTGTCCTAGCTCCAGCACGATCATGGATGCTAAACCTCGAATCCTCCCAATCCTTCAAACAAGCCAAGGCCTCAACAATATCTGGACGTAATCTCGATCTCCTATCCGAAATCATGTTCACTGCAACAGAAAAAGCAGACTCTGATGCTACGCACGACACCGGAGGAGTCAGTAGATCCCGTGCCATCTTAGATAGCACGGGAAAGGTGGACTCATATGATTTCCACCACTGTAATATATCAAGATTCTTAGTATCATAATATGATAGGATTGAGCAGTAATCAGTATCTAAGTACCGAGAAGCTCGCTCCTATGTGATGGTCCACCCCTACGTTTCCCCCTCGCTAGATGAATGGAAAAATCATCATCTCCGAACAAGGTATCAATGTCCGTAATCACAATCTCACTATTACCACCACCATACCTAGTATCGTAGTATGTGAACATGTCAGTCAAATTCTCGTGAATGAACCCTTCAGGTGGCTCTTCCAGGTTCATGCACGAGGAAATGTAAGTCAAGGTGTTTTCTACCCCTTCCACCTTAACCCTAAGGTCCATGCATGCAACGAGGCAATAAAGAGATGGAACGGTGGACCAGTACTTCGAGTACTTGGTTTCCATCTCTACAACCATATGGCTAAGCTACCGAA
This sequence comes from Sapria himalayana, assembly GCA_029783825.1. Classification (NCBI taxonomy): domain Eukaryota; kingdom Viridiplantae; phylum Streptophyta; class Magnoliopsida; order Malpighiales; family Rafflesiaceae; genus Sapria; species Sapria himalayana. The sequence continues at coordinate 3,506 of JAREIK010003530.1, forward strand.
TGCTGAAATCCCGAGTCCCGAGAGAGAGGAGCAAGATTTTGAGAGAGAAAATGAGCGATTAGAGAGAAAATATGCTTATGAAAAATATAAATGTTAAAGAGAGGGGGGGTGGAATTTATAGATTAAAGAAATTTTTTTTAAAAAAATGGTAATTTTTTAAATTTTTAGGGGGCAGAATCATGAGGGCCGTTGGATTCTGCCCCTTAGCTGTTGGAGGCGAGATCCAACGGCTAAAATTTAAATTTTTTATTAATTTTTTTTCCGTTGGGGGGGGGGGGGGGAGGATTGGGTCGGTTTGGGCCTCGGGGGACTATGGGTCGGGTCCAATCAGATCCGACCCACGGACTTTTTTGCGAGAGGGGCGAAGCAAGGGGGTCGGGCTCGGGGGACAGGAGGTGTCAAACGTGCCGGGCCGGGCCGGCCCGGCACGAGGCACGACATGGTTCGGACCGTGCCTGGGCCGGCCCGGCACGTTCAAAAACCGTGCCCGGGCCCGTGCCGTGCCCAGGCGAAGCAAGCACGAGCTGTGTCGTGCCTTGGCACGGCACGCCGGCACGGGTCCATTTCGTGCCGGTTCATGCAGGCACGCGTGGCACTGGCGGCGTGCCACGCGTGCCGTGTCGTGAGTCGTGAGTCGCGACTCACGAGTCACGACTCACGAGTCACGACTCACGAGTCACGACTCACTGAGTCGTGACTCGTGACCCAACCGGGCCCCGCCCCCGGTAAAAAGACCGTGGGTCGGGTCCAAACAGACCCGCCCCGCCCCGCCTGCCCTGCCTTGCCGTGCGCCCGTGCCGCCTGGCCAAGCAAAGCCGTGCCCACGGGCCGTGCCGTGCCCGAGCGGGCCGGCACGGCACGGCACGGCCTTGCCGTGCCTACGGGCCGTGCCGTGCCCGAGCGGGCCGGCACGGCACGGCACGGCCTTGCCGTGCCTACGGGCCGTGCCGTGCCCGAATTTAAAAAACCGTGCCGTGCTGGCACGGCACGGTAGCATGGCTGGGCACGTGAAAAACGGGCCGTGCCGTGCTGGGCCGGCCCGTTTGACACCTCTGGGGGACACCCAACACGGGACGAACCAGTGCTAGTGTTCCGTGCCACGGGCACCGAACCATGTTGGGTCAGGCACGACACGGCATGGGTCAGGCACGACACAACATGGGTCAGGCACGACACGGCATGGCTCGTGCCTTGCCCGGGCATGACACGGGCCCGGGCAAGGTATTTTTCCGTGCCGGGCTGGCCCAGGCACTACTGAACCATGTTGTGCCTCGTGTCGGGCCGACCCGGCCCGGCACGGTTGACACCTCTACAAGAGTCATTCATAATCTCATACATTTTAAGAAACTCATTACTGCCATTCATGGTGGTTTCATATGCAAACTTTTATTCTTTGGCCTCAAGTATCATTATGACCAAAATTTGATATGATTTATAAGTATTTATACTTTTGGATTCATAAGCACTATACTCATATTATTAATATATGCTTCCCTAAAATTTCACTATTAGGAACCATGCAACTGAAAAAACTCACAAAAATTGGTACTTTCTTATACCATACTCATGCATGTCCTAAAGATTGTCTATCATCATTTTCTTCCATGATAATATAACTCACTTACTAAAGATGAACCCCTTATGAAAATGTGCTATATAAGATTCATCCAAATCTAGAACAAGTTCTTCTAAGATGTATATAATAGATTAACATATTAAATCTTTTATACTTTCACCTTCATAAGTGTCATACTCACAATAATTAACATATCTAAATTTTAGCTTTTAATGTATAAGTTTATCTCATGTATTATGATCGAAAGTACTGTTACTTCCTTCTTATCATATAAATAAGTAAACCTTATGATTTATCCATCACTATTCACCCTAATAATCTCACATAATCCTACCAATAGTCAACACCCTAAATTAAGTTCTATTTAATTGCTCATCTATCAATTTCCATAACGCAAAAAAATCAAAGATCATTCATTAATATGAATCTATTTATACATCAAACAAACCAAGTTACAAAAACCTTAGACCACACTTTTCATTTTGATAGAAACTTTTGAATCTACACTAGAGAGGGGTGGAGGGGAATGTTGAGAATCAACCAACTTTAGGGATTAACTTATCTTTTGTATCCCTTGCTTACTTATGGTAGTTCTAGAGAGGGTGAAAATTTCACCTAGGATTTGCTAGTTATGCCTTGGCTTTTACTTTATGCTTGGAAGAAGAATAATAATTAATATTTTGCTAGATTTTTTTATCTTCCTCTTTTATACACTAATAACTCTACATCACATTAAGTAGAAATTCATAGTTTTCAAAAGAAGCTACTACTTTGACCATCTCTTATGTTTGAGGTTGTCACTTTAAAAAGTAGGTAGAACTCTAGAATGTATCCCAATCCTTTTGTATCATACAGTCCTGATACTTGAAATGGTCATGACTTTGGTATTTATCTTCTTGTACATCACATAGTTGCGACACTAGGAATGGCAATGACATTATGATTGACTTCTCATGCCATAATATCATAATGACATTGTGATTTGGCCATGACTTTGTGAATACCTCTTTGTGCATCATAAAGCCATGGTGCTAAGAAATGTTATGTCTTGAGATGATATAGACATATATGATTTTGTAAAAGGTGGTATAAATTTCAGAATCATTAAGGGCAATGGTGTTAGGCAAAAAGATGTTAATCTAATTAACATGATCTCAAGTTTAGTAAATGGGCAGCATTTCCAGAATAAACGTGATAAATAAAAATGTCAGGATAGAAAATAATAGAGTTGTGATATAAATGAAATGTCTCTACATTATTTTTTTATTCAAGGGAGTTGCCACTAGATTTTGAAGAGGTTTTATCTTGGCCATCCTATTTAATAATATTAATAATAATAGTTTTACAATGTATTAATTGAATAAATAAGATATTTAATTATTTGTGTAATATGATACAATTACTTTACTATTATTATTTATTAATATTAATAAAGAATTTATATGTAATAAACTACACAATAATCTTTGACAATAATAATAATAGTTCTAGGGTATATCAATTGAATAAACAATATATTTAATTATTTGTGTATTATGAAACACATATACCCTAACTATTATTATTATTATTTATTATTATTATTAATGGTGAATTTATGTATAATAAACTATATAATAATTTTTGATAATGTTAATAATGATAGTTTTAGGATGTTTAAATAAATTGGATATTTAATTATTTGTGTATTATGATACACATGCCATGACTATATTAATTTATTATAATGAATGGTTAATTTATATGTAATGAACTATACAAACATTATTAATAATATTAATAATAGCTATTTTAGGATGTATCGATTGACAAATGGAATATTTATTTAATTATGTATTATGATACACATATCTTATTTATTATTATTAATGGAAAGTTCATGTTTAATGAACTACACAAGATTTATTGACATATGTTTTATGTATTTAATATGTATAGTGCATAGCATAGCTCTAAAACCAACGTGAATATTTGATTTAAATATTTATTTATTTTAAAAGCATTTTAGGGTATGTAATTTAAATATAGCTTATGTGTCATTTATATTTTGGGACGTGTAATTTAAATACAACTTACATGTTGTTCTATTTCTTGTAATGTATTTATAAGTTGTATAATATAAATACAAGTTATTAAAAAGAATAAATCCTCAAAGAAGGGGGGGATCAAGCTAAATCACAAAAAAAGACAACGTATGCATTCTTCTCATAACTGGCTTCGATTGTGAAGACCATTCAGCACAATCTAGGCAAATCCATTTAGATGGAGATTTCTACCTATGATTGCCTTTTGATTTTCATTTTGACTATGAAGATCAATCTAGTTTTGGGCCATATATATGGATGGTATGGTATGCATGGTATGATGGATCAATGGGTCTTGTTATTTATGTGTTGATAATAGGATTAAAAATATAAATTAAATCCCTCACTAAAAATTAAGTCATAAAATACCTATAATACTTCCACATCTGTCAAGATATCAATTGACTATATAGGTCATTCCAGAGTAGAGCATGTAATTCATCTTAGTAAGACATGATGTATAATTATGATATTCATATGTATGCAATTGGTGGATTAACAAATCTATCAAAATAGTTTTGGATTTGGGTTATTAATAAGATTTCTTTTATGACATGTGATTATCAAGTCCCAAGAGAGTTGAAGAATTACATAAAATACAATTAGTAATTGGTTACCTATCTAAATAACTAGACTTTAGGTGATAAGCCAAAGCTTACTTAGAGTTTGGTGAAATCTAAGTCTTAGCCCACTAAAGTCTCATGTATTGAGCTTATCTAATTAATAAAAGAGGGTTAACTATTTGATAATATTTAATGAGAGTTATTTTTGCCTTTTTATTAAATTATTGAAATATTAAATATTTTTGCATAATGCTTGTAGATAATTACAACAAACAATACACTAGTTTTATCACTACGATCAATCATTGAAAATGACAAACCCAAAAAGACTAACTTTCTCGATTTCCATAGAAACTTGAGAATTATTCTCATTCAAGAAAGTAAGTTCTATATTCTAAATGAACCTATCCCTAAAGAATATATAGAAAATACTCTTGGGATCAAAAGGATACTTATAGTAAGCATGAAAATAAATCACTCGATGTTACATACCTCATGATTTCCATCATGAAATATGAGCTTCAAAATTAGAATGGTTGAAATGCATGCATTTTCAATGATAGGTTATCTCATATAAATGTTCCAAGAATAAGTCTGCATTAAATGGTTTTCCACTTTCAAGGCATTACTTTTCTACAAAAAGATCGTAGGCAACTCATTTAGCTTTCATCTCCTAAAATTAAAGGGTTACCTAGATAATGTTAAAATGTTTAGTCTAACGATTAACCAAGAGTTGACTATTGATATGTCGTGATCCCCTGGCACCCCAACTCAGAAGTTATGACATGCTTGATTTGATTAGTTAAATTTAATAGAATTTAAAATTTTTAAAGTTTCGTGTGAGAGATTTTTTGAGTTTTTTTAATAGACTTTTGTAAATTTAGTAAATTATCCACAACCACAAAAAATTTAGTCGAATCAAGTAAATAAAAATATGTCAAGATCTCTCACATCTAGTCAAGTAAAACAGATTAAATTTCATAGAACATCATGAATAAGTATAAACCATCAAGTTAAAATATTCACAAACAAAAAAAAAGTCATTTATACACAATGACTCTTATGGCCAAATATATAACTAAGTTTCAAAAAACTCATATAAATACTTCACCAAAAGCCTTGTAGAGATCTAATTGCTTTAGAATCAGGTTAGAAAATCAACATTTTCTCCACCTAGCAAAAATAAGGGTGAGCAACTAATACCCATTAGAAAAATCTCAATAAAACATGAAAAAAATATTATTTTACCTTCATATAGCCACTTATGTTTTTTAATATACAATTTAAGAGTCTAAGAATAAGTTTTCTAGTATCCAATCATATATTTATACATATACATGACTATAGAAATTCATAAAATCATAATGTTTGTGTGTAAACTCTCAAAATATGTATTTTTTAATCCTTATCTCATTTTCACAAACATATATAATTTATGCATATCAAAGCTCTACTAGGTCATAATAAGACATGTAGATGGAAAGAATAACCTATTAGATTTAGCCTAGCTACCACCCCCATTGGGAAACACACACACACACACACTCCCATGAATTGAAGACTTGGGAAAGATGTATCGGTTTCTTGCTCGGCAACGATGACTTCCACATAGCAGAACTCCACCACAAGTGTGCAAGAGAGTTTAGGGTCATTCTTCCAAGGGTATATCTAATTCCTACCTCTATGGATATTTGTGTAGTTTTAGCCTTTTATAAATTTGCTAGGACTAATAGTTGTCACAAAATCCCGTATCTAAAATATGTATTTTTCCAAAATTATTTGAAATTCATTCAAAATATTATATAGCCCAAATTGAATCAAATTATTTTTCATATAATTCCACACATACATATAAGCATCATCCCATTTCAAAATTAGCCAAATAATCTATCAATCATGATTTTTGGTTCCATTTAAACATAATAAAATAATATTTTCTCTTTTTTATAAAAATAACTTTTTATAAACAAATACATGGGTAAATATGTTTCTAAATTTATCAAAGAATCATATATTGGTCTCAAATTTATGAGTTTCCATGAATTATTCATATATCATTGTTAAACGATTTAAATTTCACAAAAACTATTTCAAATAATCCATAAGAAAAGGTTTATAATCACATATATATAACAGCATATCAGGGGGCACATATGTGTAACTAACAATGCAAAATATGAAATTCCACATGAGTTTCTAGAGGTTTCTTAGCTTATTCAAGCTTTTCCAAGATGTATGTTTTAAAACCTAGCTTTAATATTTAAATATGAGATCTATAACTACAATTTAAACTCAAACAAAAATAAAAGGAAAATAGGGTTGAGAATTTGTATAATTTCAAGCCTAACATATAAAATCAAGCAAAAAAAATCAAAATACATTAACTAGCCATAACCTTAACCTTCCTTTACGAGATTTTAAAAATTAAATGGATATTTTTGATTGAAACATAGGGTTTATTAATCTTAATCACTTCATAGAATGAACAAACCAAAAATCATGAAATTTATGTTTTATTTCAATGACTTTGGTGAACAATTAGAACCACAAAGATAAAAAATAAGGAGAAGAAAAATGAAAACAATCATGAAATAGAAAGAGAATTGAAAGAAATAAAATTTTTTTTTTAATTTAATAATAAAATGACCTAATTACCTTTTAGAGTTTCAAACTAGCCTAACTTTCTTTTTAAAATTTCAAATCTAGCAAATTTAAATTATCTTATATTTTTCATTCTTAAATATTTTTTAAATATAAATAAATTTTAAAAACTTTCTCTTTCTATTTAACAAACTTTGTCAATTCAGAGTAATGGTTGAAATGAAGACATTTAATTTTTTTTCTCTAGGTCTCATAGATATCATTCTCCAATCACTACATGATGCATATGATAAATTTTTTATGAAATACAATATGCATAATATGGAGAAAACTATTTCTAAGTTGCATGAGATCCTTAAGATTGCTGAATAAAATATTAAAACTTCTCATAATATTCTAATGGTTCACAAGGAAAAATATGAAGAAAAAATGAGTAACAAAGGGCAATTACAGGGATAAAAAGAAACCCAAGCCCAATCCCAATTTTGATACTAAAGGTAAAAGGCTTGAAACATAGAAGGAAAAAGAAATAAAGAGGGCCATTGCTTTTTTTTGTAATGATCTAGGTCATTGGAAAAGAAGTCACAGACACTACTTTAAAGGGTTGTGAGACAACATCTTCAGATATTTATGTAATAAAATTTTAATCTATCTACATTTTGTTTAATGAGTATTTAATACTAATTGATGATCTAACATTTATGTAAATGAGTAGGGTCTAATAAATAATAGATCATTGGCAAAAGGTGAGGTGAAACTATGAGTAGGAAATGTAGCAAGAGTTGATCATTTAGGTCTAGGAACGTATTATTTATCACTGCCTTCTAGACTAGTTTTTTTATTAGATAAATATTATTATGTTAAAGCTATGAATAAGAATATGATTTTCATTACTTGTTTGCAAATGTTTGGATTTTATTTTATTATTAAGAATAATACTTGCTTCATTTATGATGATGATGATATCTTACATGGGGATGCTCTCTTATAAAATGGTCTTTATATCCTAACCATGAGAATCCAAATTCAAAGTTTCATCTATAACATTAATATTAAGGTTTAGATTTAATGATTTAAACATAACATATCTTTGGCACTATTATTTAAGCTTATAAATGAGATATTTATTTCCAAGCTCTATCAAGATGAGCTGTTAGATTCTTTTGATTTTAAATCTTATATAATATATGAATTTTCTTTTCTAGGAAAATTGATTAAGGCTCATTTTATATGTCATTGTGAAAGGATTAATGAATTATTAAGCCATATACATAGTGATATATGTTGACCAATAAGTTCAAATACTATTGGAGGCTACCAGTACTTTATTACCTTTATAGATGGTTATTATATATATGGTTATATCTATTTGATGAAATAGATGGATTAGCCTTTTGAAAAGTTTATAATATTCAAGAATGAGATACAAAACCAACTTGGTAAACTTATTAAAGCACTTCAAACTGATCAATGTGGTGAATACCTTAGCCAAAAATTTGATGATTATCTTAAAGATTGCAAAATAAATTACAATAAACTCCACCAATAATATATTAATAGAATGTAGTTTTTGAACGGAGAAATAGAACCTTATTAGATAAGGTTCAATCAATGATGAGTTAGTCAAATCTTCCAATATCTTTTTGGGATATGACTTAGAAACTATTGTATACATACATAATTGTATTCCTTCTAATTCGATTCAAAAGACATCATATAAGATATGGACTGAGAAGCCTCCTTGTCTGTCTATACTTAAAATCTGGGGCTACAAAGCTTATGTGAAGCATCAAATCTTTGATAAATTAATACTTAAATTAGATAAATGTTTTTGCCGGGTATCCTAAAAAACAAAAGGGTACTACTGCTACAATAATTCAAAGAACAAAGTATTTGTTGATTGAAATATTATTTTTTAGAAAAATAGCACACATTTAAAGGAACTAGTTAGAGTAAAGTTTAGCTTGAAGAAATTCAAGCATAAAAAAGAAGCATTGAACTACTTATGGAAACTTAATGGGTTTTACAAATGTTGATGAACCTACACAAATAACACGAGACCTAAGAAGGCCTTATAGGATATGTTATAGAATCCTAAAGGACATGGATTCCATGTTACGAATATTCATGATGTCATTCTCATAGATAATTATGAGCCTGCATTCTACCAAGAGATCATATCTAGTCTAGACTTTGATATATGGCTAAAAACCATAAAATATGATATGTAATTCATGTACAATAATCAAGTTTGGACCTTGATTAATTCTCCTAATGGTATGAAGACTATAGGTTGCATGTGAGCCTTCAAAAGAAAGACTAACATAGATAGAAATGTGCATACCGTTACAACATGATTGGTTGAAAATTATTTCAAGAAAACACATGATATTGTCTATGATGAAACATTTTTACTAGTTGTTATACTCAAGTCTATTAGAAAATTTTTAATCATAGCTACATACAATTATTATGAAAAATAGAAAATAGATGTTAGGATAGTATTCCTTAATGAAAAATTGCAAGAGGATGCTTACATGACACAAATGAAGGGTTTTCTCAATCATGAGAATGCTGGAAAGGTGTGAAAACACTAGAGTCCTATTTATGGATTAAATTAAATATTTTGATGTTGGAATCTTTATTTTGATGAAGTAATTAAAGTAATTAGTTTTATAAAAAATAAAGGTGAATCTTAGTATTTAAAAGAAGGTTAGTTGGAGTATGATAATTTTTCTAGTGCTTTATGTTGATAATATCATTCTTATTGGAGATGATATCATTGCTTTTGAAAATATTAAGACTTGGCTAGGTAGTTGCTTCTTAATAAATATTTAGGTGAGGCCACCTATATTTTAGGCATTAAGATGTTTTAAGACATTTCTAAAAGGATAATTGGCCTAAGTCAATGTACTAATATAGATGAAATATTGAATACATTTATTAGGCAAAACTCCAATAAAGAATTTATGTCTATGCATCATGGCATTAGTCTAAATATGACTCGATGTCCAATGAAACAATATTAGTGAGACCACAGGAATAAGATTCCATATGCTTCTACCATTACATCTATCATATATATTTTATTGTGTACTAGATCATATGTGTCATGTGCCTTATGTATGACTACTAGATACTAGTCAGATCCTAGTGAAAGTCACTAAATAGAAATTAAAAATATACTTAAATACTTTAGAAGATTTAAGAACATATTATTACTTTATGAAGGACAAAGAGTTGAGCTAATTATAAATGGTTCCACTAATACTAGTTTCTAGTCTCACAAAGATTAATACAGTTCAAAGTAAGGTTTTGTGTTTTGTCTGAATGGATGTGAAATTAGCTAACAATGTTCAAAGAAAAACATCATAATTGATTTTACTATAAAGACTAAGTATATAGCTGCATTAGAAATATCTAAGGATGTTATTTGGATCAAGAAGTTCATCACTAGACTTAGAGTGGTTCTTAGAATCTCCAACCTTGTGTCCCTATTATGTGATAATAATAGGGCTATAACATAATTCAAGGAATATATCACATTAGAGATCCAAACACATATTAAGATGTTTTCATCTCATTCAAAAGACTATTGAGAGAGGAGACATCAAGATATATAGAGTATCTACCATTGACAATATGGAAGATCTACTGATTAAGCACATGCACAAATAAAGAATGGGAGTCATATTAGGTCAATGCATATTAAATTCATATTAGGTTGGTCCTCGTACAAGTGGGAGATTATTAGTGATATTGCAATGATGCAATAATTATTACTTTTATATTTCAATAATTTTAAAAAGTATTTTCATTATCATTTTATATTTCTAATTTGGTAATTTACTCCATGGATAGTTGATTTCACTCATGGTCATCAAGTATATGACTTGATAGTAGAACCTTAGACTTGACATAGAATTTTATTCGAATTTGTTCATGGTCATTTATTATTGATAGATAAATAATATAGTAAAAATGGTGATCATATTCTATTGATCATAAATATATGATACTAAGTCAACTTATAATTACATGTTAGTGAACATTATACTAGATTGACCCACCATGAGAATACCACATGAATAATAAGTCATAAGTATTTCTTATCATAGTAATGTCTTTTTTTTGTTCTTAACCTAACACTACCAAAGGCCTCTGTATGAGGAGCTAAATGTTTTGACATAATTCATCATTATCTATAATAGGGTGGTAAATCATGTAGAGAGATGTGAATGGAAGAAAGGGATTTATTTTTGTAGGTTAGATTGTGTGGACTATTGATATTCATATAATATATTTGATTATAATATTTTGTTGGACTAGAGGGTGCTTATGATCTATGAACACAAAATGGATTTTGAGCTCCATACCAATATTATGTAGACCTATAAACCCACACACATAGAATACGCTAGAAACTAACCATTTGGCTTAGAATATTAGTATTTAAGACCCAAGAATTCCTCATTAACTGAAATGAAGATCATCCATTTTAAATAGATAGAGAGGGAAAAAGATTTCATATATATATATATATATTATACCATGTGCTAGCACACTCATTTCCCTCTCAGTTTTTAGGAGTGTTTGTCCATGTTTATGGCATTAAAGGGTTGAGTGACTATGTTGTACATTCTAGTTTTGAAAGGAAACTTAGATGCACACACAAGATTTTGGAACAAGAATTTTCCAGTATAAGTTACTCTTCTATTACTGAATTATTTGATCATAACATTTGGATGTGGATTCTACCTCAGGTTAAAAAGTAATTTATTTTATTATTCCATTGTGCATATATGTTTAATTTCCCCAAGAAACCCCAACAATGTACTTATGATTTTAATTAATTTGATTTCTTATTTTATTTTGAATATCAAATCTAGATATATTTTTTGTATATGAATACATAATCTATATATAAATGGCTTTGATGTGGTAATTATATAATTATAATCAAAAGTTTATACATGGTTTTTAATAATCTATTTTATTTAATTTTATGGATTGTTAATAAATTATAATATTTAAATTAGATAAATATGAAAATGTCACTATGTCATTAATAAATTATATTTAAATATTTTTGGGAAAAATACATGGTGAATAAAAGTCCCTGTAATCCAATATGATTCACTATTCTTTCAAGTATTTAAGATAAATTAATGGAGATGAAAATTCTTTTAGGTTGATAACAAATTTTCATTAGATCAATTTAGATTATGGGTCTTGTTTTGATATGTTTATTTTATATAATATATATATATATATGTTGCTATACAAAAATACATATGATGTCATATATACTTGCATACAAATTAAAATACCTTATTTAAAACTTGAAATCTTGATAATACCTACCAAATTTATATAAATATCAAGGATTCGATCATCAACATTTGGGTTTTCTAAAAAAGAGTATATTGAGTTATGTTAGTGAGATAGAATAGATAATGGTGTTATCTTTATGTATAAATTAGTCAGTCTTAATAAGTTAGTGAAATGGTTTTTGACCAAAGGAATTAAATGAGATAATTAACAAGGTGTTATCAAATCTTATTGTGATTTAAGTTATATAAAATATAATTGATAAAGAAAAATATACCTACATAATCAAACTTTGGGAAATAAGTCAATGTTTATGCAATGTTAGGTAAAATACAGATATTTTCTCACTAAAAATATCAAGTATTAAAATTATTGAATCAATATTGCAGGGTTATTAAATTGTTAATTAAGTTTAATGGTAATAATTTGTCTCGCTAAAATTAAAAGAAGTATCTTATATATGATTTGTAGATAATTAAATTATATAACACATGTAATTTTTCCATGTGATTAGTCTTTAAAAATGACAAACTCAATGGAATAAATTTTATAGACTAATATAGAAGCTAAAAAATTAGTATTATGCAAAGAGGAAAATATTTATCTTGGTTGAACATATCCTTTAAAAATATATTGACATTTTCTCAATAACCAAATAAATAGTTATAGTAATTATCAAAATGATTCTATTGATATCACTTGTCTCATACTTGCCACGTTGACTTCTAAATTTCAGAACAAATGATAGATATGGAGATATTCACCATGATAGGTTATCACGATAAAATTATTCCAAGGCTAGACACACATTGAAAGGTCTTCCATCAATAAGACTCTGCTTTCCTTTAAGAAGGTTTCATGTAGCTTAGTCAATCCTCATGTTCTAAAAATTAATAGATCATTTGGAGAAACTAGATCTAGTAATTAGCTAATAGTTGGTTATTGACATTTATCTCCAAAATTAAGTTTAATACTTAGTACAAGGCTAAGGAACTTTAAAAAAGGTATTAGTTTTTCTACCATGAGCTCATTGGAAAATAAATTATAAACTCTACTTTGGAGATAAAAAGAAAATCAAGAGTAGTGAAATTATATAATCAAGTTTTTTGTTATAAAAATTAATTTATCTAATTATGTTTTTGGGTATTAGATAATAATTGTGGATCTCAAATTTATATAAATATGAATGATCTAAGAAATAGTAGAACATTGGCTAAAGATGAGGTAAACCTACATGTGGCAAAGAAGCAAAGCTTGTTACTTGTGTTGTAAGAACTTATTCTTTATCTCTATCTTTTATATTTATTGTATATTTGAATTTTTTTTATTAAATTCATGCTATGAGGAGGAATATAATTTTTATTTCTTGTTTGGACATAGTTAGAATTTCTTTTATTATTAAGAATAATATTGTTTCGATTTACCAATATTGTAGCTTTTATGGGGGTGCTTACTTGTTAGATGGCCAATATGTCCTAAACTATAATAATCCATGCTTACTTGTTAGATGGTCTATATGTCCTAAAAATGTAATAATACATGCTTACTTGTTAGATGCTTTCTTGTCATATGCATACTTGTTAGATGGTCTATATTTCAAAATGCAAAGGTTGCATTTTCTTGATTTAAATACAAAATATATTTGACATTATTGTTCAAGCCATATAAATGATAAATATATTTCAAAACTCTATGAAGATTAACTCTTGCATTCATTTTATTTTAAATCTTATAAAATATTTAAATCTTAGTTATTAAGCAAAATGACTAAACTTTCTTTTATAGGTCATAATTAAAGGGTTAAAGACATATTAGGCTTTATACATGGTGATGTATGTAAACCAATAAGTTTGATTGGTAGAAAAAGTTATTAGCACGTCGTTACCTTTATAAATAGTTAATGAAATATAAATGTGAATCTTTTGGAAAGTCCAAAATCTTCAAAAATGAGATGAAAAATAAACATGGAAAGGATACTACAATATTTCAATTAGATTGATATGGTGAATACCTAATCTAGAAATTTGTTGGTTATCTTTTAGATTTTGAAATTGTTTCATAGTTAATTCTACCATGAACACCTCAGTGAAATGGCATTTCTATATGAAGAGATTGAATTTTATTAGATATGACTCGACCCATGATGACTCAAATAGTTTTATAAATATCCTTTTGAGAATATGCTATAATGACTATTATATTATTCTTAATTGTGTTCTATTTAATATGTTAAAAGATATCATATGAGATAAGAACTAAGAAATCTCAGAGTGTCATTTATTAATATCTATTAATTAAGCTTATGTGAACTACCATATTTCTAATAGATTAATACCCAGAGTAGATAAATATTATTTCATGGGATATCCTAAAGAAACAAAAAACATATTAATTGTACAATATTTCTATGAAAAAAAGTATTTATTACTTGAAATGGTATATTTTTTGAAAAAAAAAATTTATATCTATAAGGACAGGTATGATTAAAATTCAATTTAAAGGAGTTCCAAGTACTATAAAATAATATTGAAAAGAATATAGAAAATTAACATGTCTCACAAGTTTATATTGAACTTATACATGTAATACATGGTTATCGTGGAAGATGGGATTCTCATAATTAACAATCTTGATATGATCTTTATATATCATGATGAGTCCCACATCCTTCCAACAAGTCATATATAGTCTAGATTCTAAAAATAATCAGGAGCCATGCAACCTAAGATATAATTCATGTTTATTAATAAACTCTGGAACTTGATTGATCAACCTCAAGATTTAAAAATCATAGTGTGCAAGTGAGTTTTTAAAAAGAAAATTAGTATGCATGGTAAATTATATACATTTACGCATGATTGTTTGCAAAAGGTTTTAAACAAACTCATGGTATTAACTATGATATAACTTTTTCACTAGGTTTTTAACTAAATGGGACCCATTGACCCAACTAGGCCTAGCAGTCAATCAAATGTACCCTAGAAGGCTTAGTTTTTTTTCCCAATAGTTATTTGGTATCTAGATGGGATCGAACTCACAGCCTCAAAGAGTGGCACATTCAACATCTCATCATTTGGACTTCCAAAGTAGCTAATAACTTTTACACTAGTTATTATGCTTAAATTTGTAAAAATTCTTCTTGTTAAGGTTACATATTAAGATTATGAGACGTGAAAAATGGTTTCCAAAATAGTATTTCTTAATGGAAATCTAATAAAGGATATTTATATGACACAGCCATAAGGTTTTGCAGATCTTAAGCTTTTTGGAAAGATATGAAAGTTTCAAAGGTCCATTTAGGATAAAAGCATACATCATGAGAATTTAGAATCTTTAATTTGATAAAGTAATTAAAGTATTATGCTTCATCAAATATGAAGATAAAAATATATTTACAATAAGATTATTTGGAGTATTAAAATTTTAATACTATTTTATATTAACGATATCTTTCTCATATTAAATGATATTCCCTCCTTGTAAAATATGAAATCTTTGCTAAAAAATTATTTCTCAATGAATGATTTAAGAAAAGTTATTGGAATGTCCCATGGTATAAGTCTAAGTAAGAATCAACATCTAATTTCACTAGACGAGTGCGACTACATGATAATGATTCTATATGTCGCTACTATAGGATCTATAATATATGTCAAATTGTGTACTCGACCTCACGTCTTATATGTTTTGAACATGATGAGATAATACCAATTTGATCTAGGTGAAAGTCATTGGAATGTAATATTGAACAACCTTAAATATATGAGAAGAACTATGTATGTATTCTTTTTATGTGGAAAATAGGAAGATTACCTAGTTCTAAATGGTTAGATAGATGCTAACTTTTAGTCTAACACTGATGAATATATATAATAATTACTTTTTTTTGTTTTATTTGAATAGATGAGCAATAAGCTAGAATTGTTCAATGAAAAATATTATTGCTAACTCTATTATAAAAGTTCAATGCATAATTGCTTCTAAAGAAACTCAAGAGACCATTTGAATCAAGAAGTTTAATACAAGTTTATGAATACTTCCTATCATTACAAATCTAGCAAAAAATATTGCCATACTAATAGCAATAGGGCCAAAACATAGGCAAAGGAATCAAGATCACATCAAAGATCCAAACACATACTAAGATGTTTTCATCTCATTTGAGAAATTATAAATAGAGAATACATACTTATATGTAGAGTATCAACAACTAAAAATATTGTCAATCTACTGACAAAGGCACTACTACAAACAAAATATGAGATTCTTACTAGTAAAATTGATATGAGAAATATGTTTGTTTTGACTTAAAGTAAGTGGAAGATTGTCAGTGATATATCATTGGTCAATGACATCATTATAATGGTTTTACACATTATTAATTAATATATATTTTATTATCAATTTATTAATATTTAATTTCATTATAAGTTGATTATGCTTATGTTTATCACGTATATGACTTGATAGTAAAGTTATAAAACTTAAAAGAGTATTATTCTAAAAATCTGCTGTTACTCATTATTGGTGGAACAATAATGAATTGAGTTAATATGAAATTTAACTAATAATTATATTTGACTATTCATGGATATATTATATTAAATCAATGCATGGATATACGTGGATTATGATTTATTTGGCAAATTCATAATGAAAATACTATATTTAGTAAATAAGATAACTAGTTAATATTATTGCAATATTTCTAGTCCTCGGACATGAATTCACAATAAATCCATACATGAGAAACTCTGTATGTTAATACAATTCAAAGACATTTGTAATAGGCGATTATATAGAATGTGATTATATATACTTTAGATCATACATATAGATATATGAATGGGAAGGAATTTTTTGTGTTTGTTTGAAGAGAGATATCTTTGGACCCCTACATAAGTAAAATTATAAAATATATGATCATGCTCAAATAAATTAATAAAAGTTTTTAATATCATTTGTTCTACAATCTACTTAAGATAAAGAAATATGATTGAAATATATTCACAAAGTAATTTGTCTAATATTCAATTAAGATATCATGTGATCAAATGAATATAACATTGACAATGAATTATGTTATCTTGGATATTAACATAATTAGTGGAATTTTAATGTCTTACTAGTAGTTGCTTATGACTTGTGAGCATTACAATTTTGAGACTCACTATCAACATTTTGTAAACCTATGGGGTCACATACTAAAAATATATTGAAAATTAAGAATCGGTAAGAATCAAATTATATATAGTATTAAAACTATAAGATTGTTATGATTTTATTAAATGATATGTGCTTTCTTCATCAAAATCATCTTTTTTGATATGAATCATATGTGTCATCAAAATGTATATGAATGATGTGTGTGTGTGTGTGTGTGTGTGATATATATAAAAGATATAAAGAAAATAAGAGATATGTTTTAGAAGTTATGATTGTGAACATATCATATTATTTTAGGAAAAATAAGAAGATATTCTCAAAAGCATCTCAAGGATTAGAAACATTTTTTTCAGACAATAAAGGGGTTTTGAGACAAACAAAATGATACTAGCACACAAACTTTTGTTCCTATAATTTTAGTGAACATATCCATTCGTGTACATTTTTTTAGATAGTGTTAGTAGATTAACTATACCTAAAAGCACAAAGCATAGATTTTCCAAAAAACTTAATATAAGTTTTTTAAATAATCAGAAAATTAAATCCGTGGATTTTTTTTTATATCTATGAAATCTATTGCATCAAACACTGAATATTAATACAATTCCCAATATGGACATGAAGTTAGGCAACTTTTATGCGATTTAAATTTGATGCTAAATATATTTTTAAAATTTAGTAATTCCAACATATATTACTCACACACACACACAAACATATATGTTATATTTATATAGTATATTTATTCTCATATATAAATACACACACACTCACACACACTCCATTGTGCAAAAAAACTTTAATTTAAGAATAAATTTGTAACTAATATGTCTTATTTTAAAACTAATCAAAAATATTTATGCCAAGTCAATCCCATACTTCCTTTTAAACACTACAAATGGATCCCAACAAGTAATATCATATTTTGGATATTAGTTGACTTTGATTTTTTATGATCATAGAAGGTAAATTCGAGGTGATTAAATTAAACTCAATAGATTTTTCAATTTAGAATAGAGAGATGTTAGATATACGCATTTTTATGGATTTGTATAGCCTAGACTATTGAGTAATAGAAATTGAAAAATAATACACCTCATGGTCACTACCACCATTAGGAAGTAGGTAGGAGGTAACAAATTTCACAATATTTCCCATGAGATGAGAGGAGGTAATCTATTAAAATGTTATAATTCATCTATAAGAAGACTATGTATCACAATAAGACAATGATAATCATGCATTTGGTGAACTTGAAGTGTCAAGATGAGAGTGTTTTCGTAGTGAATATGAATCTCTTTCTAAGTCTAGTGATTTGGTTCACATTTATGGAGATGCTCTTGAAATTCAATTTGCTAGCTTTGTTACTTATTATTTCACATTCCTATAATTAGGAAACTCATGTGGCGTCCTTGAGGATGTTATCCCATGTTGGTGTCATTAACATAAATTTAGTTAAGGACTACTTGTTGAGTGAGGTGGTGATGAGAAAAAAAATTCAAATATTTTTCCTAGAGTCTACATCAAGGATAAGCATGGTAATAACACTTCTAGCACTCAATAAAAAAGATTGAATGAGTCATCCTCCAAGGAGAGGTTGAAGAGTAATAAGGTAATAAAGTGTTATCACTAAAACAAAGTAGAAGATATTAAGAACATTGCTGCATCTAAAGGTGATGCTGTTCTTGTTGGTGATGCAAGCTCTACTAACTATGAGAGTCATGTGGGTGACAAATTGATTGATTCAGCTACTTATTTTCATATTATTCATATTCTCGGTACACTATGTTTTTGACATACATAGTTGCTAACTAGAGAATAATTAAAATGTACAATAATATGCCATTTAGAATCATGTATATTGGAGATATATTCCATAAGATGAAGATTGGATATTAGTTACCAATGCGAGATGTTTGTCCTATTCGTAACATTTGTATGAACCTGATCTCCACTACTATATTAGCCAATTTAGGTTATATAAGTTATTTCATAAATTGACAGTAGAAAGTGGGCAGTGGTGTTTAGTTCTTCGAGATGTATGAATGAGTAAATATTTTTTCTAATCAATTATATGCAAAGATCATCTAAATATTGTGTATTGAGAGTGCAATATTGATCTATGATATCAAAAATTTGCTCATGTGAGTGAAAAAGAGCTTTCACTTCTCGCTATAAGGCAACATCGATCTCTACTTTATGCTGTCCAACTTGGTCTTGTCAATTGATCAAAAGTCATATTTTGATGGATTTTTGGACTATATGTCTAAAACAAGACATAGAGTAGCATTTTATTCTCATCCCATCCGGAGAGATCGAGCATACTCAATATGATTCATACTAATATATACACTCTGTAGAGTAATACTCATAGGAGTTCTTTATTTATGATATTTATCGATGATTATTCTAGGAATATGTGAGTTACTATCCTAAAGACCATGGATCATGTTTGTTGTATCTTTAAAAGTTTTCACATAAAAGTTATGAAAGAGACAAGTATGAAATTGATCTACATGTTCTTTGATAAATGGAAAATGCATAAATGACTATTTGAATGTTATATATTACATATCTCCTAGGATTAGATTTGAAAGGAACCTAGCTATGACACCTCAATTGAATGAGATAACTGATAGGATCAAGTAAACTATTGAGAAGTATGTATGGCACATGCTTTCTCATGTTCATCTTTCCAGAGAGTTTTGAGGGGAAGCTATGCGTATTGTTATGGATTTGGCCCACATGTGTCTAACTATCACCCTAGAGAGTGACATTCCAACTTCCAAATGTGGTTTTTGGTAGGAAGGACATATAAATATCGTATGATTATCAGAGAAATTTTGATTGTGATCTCTTTGTTTATTTCTTGAAGATGAAAGATTAAAGATCGATGACATGATGAAAAAATATATCTTTCTTGGTGATTGACATGAGGAGCTTGGGTATAGGTTGTTTTACTTGATAGTCGAGAAGATCAAAAATGTTGTATCTAATGAATATCAACACATGGATATTGCAGATCTTAGTGCTGGCTTGAGCATTTTTTTTGACAAGTTTCTAATTCAAGTAGGCATGAATTCTCCTCCTCTTAAGATTAGTAACATTAAGAAAAGAAAATGAGCAATTGAGTGGAGAAGAGAGAGATGGTACAAGCTAGAATTGGGAAAGCTCTTGTCATATCAAAATTTATGTCCCAGCCTAAGTTGATAAGGTCTAGTAGACCATACTAATAGGAAGTATGTATTTCTCATGGTTTTTAGTGAGCCTAATTCTTTTCAGAAAATCATCTCTCATGAGGAGAGTTATATGATATTTATCTGTCTATATATTTGTCTATATACCTATCTATCAATATATCTATTAAACTATATATATATATATATATATATATATGTTTATCTATCTATTTGTCAGTTTATATGTATGTTTGAATGTCTACCAATCTATCTGTCTATCTTTCTATCTATTTGTCTATCTCTTTGTATATTTTCTCTCTATCTATCTATCCATCTATATGTCCGTATGTCTATCTATCTGTCTATTTGTCTAGCTATCTATCTGTCTGTCTATCTGTCTATGTATATATCTATCAATCTATCTATCTATATATCTATCTATCAATTTGTTTATTAATCTGTCTATTTATGTGTCTATCTAGCTGTCTAATATCTATTTATTTGTATAGCTATCTATCTGTTGATCTATTTGTCTGTCTAATATTCTATTTATCTATCTGACTTTCTATCTATCTATCTATCTATCTCTATATATATTTGTATATCTATATGTCTATCTATATCTCAAATAATCTATCTATCTATCTATCTATCAATCTATCTTTATATATATCTATCTATCTATCTATCTAGCTAATAATCTACATATTTATCTATCTATGTATCTATATAATCTGTCTATATATCTTTTTATCTATCTATCTATTTATCTGTGTATCTATATATCGATCTATATATCTATTTTTCTATCTATAATTCTATCTCTCTATCTTTCTATATATATTTCTATAATTCTACCTATCTATCTATCTGTCTAACTAACTATCTATTTATCTATTATTCTATCTTTCTCTCTATCTATGTTCTTTAAGAGAAACTCATTGTACTAGAAAAATTTCATAAAATTAAGAATGTTATTGGTATGTTATTTTTTTACATATCATAGATTGATACTTGTTTGTCCATATAGGGCATAGTAGGACTATAGTTGTGTATGTCGTAGGTGAATATGCAAAATTTGTTGATTTTTAGTTTGGGTTCATTAAAAATTTCACGTGTGCACCATTGCTATTTATTTTAGTTTTTTTTTTGTGAGAGCATGTTGCTCATAGAAGGTATTGGAAAATGAAAATAATGAAAAATCCATTAATCAAATCCTCATTGCTAGATTATGACGTTGGGAAAAAAATAGTGAAAAATGATCAAAGGAAAAAAAAACGCAAAGGCAATCAAAAAAACATAGTTAGGTGTGTTTTTTGATCTCATTCAGATGAACATAACACATGACTTAGGTTTGATATTTAGCATTCTCTATCTATCTATCTATCACTCACACACACACACACACGCACACTCTATCTCTCTCCTCTCTGTCACTCTCTAGTCTCTCTCTCTCTCTCTCTCTCCCTCCTCACTCTCCTCACTCTCTCTCTCTCCCTCCTCACTCTCCTCACTCTCTCTCTCACTCTCACTCTTTCTCTCCTCACTCACTCACTCTCTCTCTCTCTCTCTCTCTCTCCTCACTCACTCACTCTCTCTCTCTCCTCACTCACTCTCTTGCTCTCCCTCTCCCTCCCTTCCTCTCTCTCTCTCTCTCTCTCTCTCTCTCCTCTCTCCTCTCTCTCTTTCTCCCTCCCTCCCTCCCTCTTTCTCTATTATATCTCTCTTTCTGTTATCTCTCTTCTCTCTCTCTCTCCTCACTCACTCACTCATTCTCTCTCTCCTCTCTCTCTCACTATCTCCTCTCACTCTCTCCTTTCTCTCAATTCCTCTATCTCTCTCCTCTCAATCTCCTCTTTCTCTCTTCTCTCTCTCTCTCTCTTCTCTTTCTATCTCCTCTCGATCTCCCCTCTCCTCTCTCTCCTCTCAATCTCCTCTCTCCTCCTCTCTCTCTCTCACTTCGCTCTCTCCCTCCCTCCCTCTCTCTCTCCCTCCCTCCCTCCCTCCCTCTCTCTCTCTCTCTCACAAAACAAAAGACAAGTAAAATTTTTTGACATTTTCTCTTGTTGTATAAGTGTTGTGTGCTTTGCACGATGTGTAACTATAAGGCATAAATTTTACACTGTGTATCTTGTTCTTTTGTAGCAATGTGTTACATGGGAATAATGTGTATTGAGGTGTGACTCACATGTGGTCTAATTTTTTTTGTTGTATGATTTTGTGGGTAGTGCTGTATTAAATCATTTATTATTTTGCTTTAATTATATCATTTTTTTTCATTTATGTAGTTACTTTTCTAAATATACACATACACAAAATTTTCTAATTAATAATAAATTAGTAACTCATTGTTTTTTTAACTGATCAAAAATAAAACTAAATCATTTTTTTCTTACTTTTATTGAATGCAAGTGGATACTTGCATGAATATCATTGTGAAAAGAGTTTCCTAAGAGCATTTTCTAAATAAAGTATTAGAATTTATTATCCCTCAATAGTGCTTATGTAAAACTTTTGGATTGTGCAAAAATTTAAATAATTCACACTACAACAATCAAACACAAGTTTTAATATAGTTCTCTAGCTATTCAACATGATTAACTACATTCACAAGAAAAGTAATTAGCACTTATAGATGAATAACCAAATATTATAATACAAAATCACAGAGAGAGATAGAGATAAATAACATAGCACTTAGAACAAATTTTGTATACCACGAATTTATAGGAAAAATAAACAGGGTTCTATAAACAGAACGAGTCAGATCAACAAAGTGGACTGGGTCATGCTCCAAAATTTCTCGGACCCACTGACCGGTCAGCAGGACCCCTAATATTATTCCAGTGTCATGTGAATAATCTATCAACATATCAATACCCGCACATTTAAATAAAGAAAGAAAATAAAAAACAATTGGTTAAATAAATAAAAAAATAAATTATATACTACAAAAAGCTTTTATTTGACTATCAAGTTTAATTCGCCCTTTATTAGTTCAAACTTGAGATTGCAGCAAATCATTGACTGGACAAACAGTCAAATCACTATTGAACTAGGGATGTCATAAATATATAAATTTTATAATAATCTTGATAATACCTTTTCTATTTCATTTCATGAATTTCATCACATATTACAAACTTCTTGCATTTTATATGAATAAAATATAAAAATCTTAATTATTAAATTCATTAAAATTCAAATATTATATTTTTATTAAATTAAACAATTATTATTTAATAGAGACTTAAACTATAATCAATCTTTTATTTTTATATTCTAGTAATCTCATATATATACACACACACACCCACCCACCCACCCACACACACACACACACACACACATATTTTATATGTGTTTGATATTGTCTAATTTAAAAAAAATATATTAAAAAGAGTGGGTGAGGATTGATAATTACCCTCAAGAGTGACTATATAAAATAATTATTATTAAGGGTGCTCAAATGTAAACAAGACAATGTTACACTTAAAAAAAAGGTACTAAGCTTACATTGCCTACTTTACATACTATGCTATATAATATACATACTACTAGTTATAGACAAGTATCATCATGATGAACACTTGATGTATCCGCAATCACGATCACATTTGTAGAATTCCTTGCCTACGCCATACATGGGGCTCTCAATCTTACATGCACATGAGTTACATCCACAATTGTCGCCTTGTTGGGGGCTTTAACCGTTACACGTGACACTGCACAAATAATCTATTGATTAGTTTTTGAGATGTTTTTATGTGTTATCATAATAAAAGACTTATCTTGTTGGAGCTCCTCCTATAATCTTCTCTCATATTCCCATCTCCAAGCACCACACAAGGAAGAATAAGAAGCAAGTCTTTTTATCATTTCATTTTTTTATAAAAAACACTTATCAAATAAATTAAAGTGATGTGACCTTTCTTCATTAAAATATTCAAAAGCTAAAATTTACTTGTTATATATATATATATATTAAACAAAATCATTTAAAATGATCTTATATATATATATATAAGAAAATAAACAAAATCTTTTGTCTTAATTTATCAAGTTATCACATATAACATTAATTAAGGTTGTGAAAGGGATTTCAAACTTAATAAGATTTTAAACTTTTAATGAAAATTAAATAATTCTATTTATATTAATTTTAATTCTTTTCACTATAAAATTATAATTACACTCCCTCACTTGTTCAAAATTCAATTCGAGCCATTTGTCATTTAATAATTATTAATCTCTCAATGTTAAGATTATAAATATTCATTGATTAAATTAAATTACTGATAATTTAATTTAATTAATATCTTAATATTATATTAATATATTCTACTTAATTTATTTGATAAGATAGATTAAAATCTACTTGTATGGTTCGACATTATCAAAACATATAGATTTCTTCAATTGGGCATCATCAATCCTTTTAAATTGATATGGATTCCATTAATAATTAATATACATCATAAAACTGATATAGTCATCCAATTCACTGAACTCTCAAATTTATTTCTAGACCTTATTTTAAGTGAATCAAAATAACTATTATCAAGTGTATATGATTATTTATTATTATAAGATTAAGAGTAATAGTATTCAAAACAAAAATGAGGTATAAATTATTTTGTGTTAGTATAAAATAATTACTCCAATGCGGTCATGTTCATTAATAATTTGTGTTATGGGACTACCTTTCTATTTCTCAAAATTAAGAAAAAAAAATAAAACTCGTGTTTAAGCGAAGTAATCAAATATGATGAGTGCCTCTATCTTGATGAAAATCAAACATGCCATCTCTAACCTCACTTTCATGATATGAGAAAGAGTAAATGTTTTTTTGTTTTTTTATCAATTTTGTTCATCTCATGGGTTTGATTTTTATTGAAATGATAATATAATTTTTTAATGGATTTATTGCTCATATACTTTCTAGATCTTTCCTCTGTGGCATGCTCTTGTTCTTCCTAATTATTTTGTTATTAGAGATGATCGAAATCTAGTGTTAATGATTAATGAAATAAGTCCGTGGGTAGTATGAAATTGTAAAAATCAAAAGCCTATTTTTTTACAAGCATGTGTAGAATAGTCTCTATATTTTGATTTAACTATCTATGTTCAAATTAATTTTTTATCCTTATAGCATTATGAAATATTATATTAATATACACATTATAAACGTACTGATTTTTGATTTTGAATGAATGCAAGGAGTCACCTTTGGTTTTCTCTTGATTATTCATCTTCTGTCTCACTATCATCACTTTGAGATCATCAATAATTAAGATGATCTATGTGCCAATGGTTTTTCTTTGGAGTACTTTAACATCTAGTATCAAGCACATAGCTAGTCTCGATCTTCTTCTCCATCATGAGCTCTTCTTCTTCTCTATTTTTTTTCCTCTAAGAGTTCGAAGTCTTGATGAAGGAGATATTCGATCCTTCCAGATTTGAAACAAAATTTAGTATATCTTATAGAACTTGTTCTAATATGCCAGATCTATAACACATTCAAATCAAAAATTGTCTTCTAACCTAGATCCCTTAATTTACAAATCCATTCTCCACTTATAAAAGATTGTAAGTTGACAAACATATTCTATACAAATGCAATCTCAACTCTTTTGAAATATACATGTCTTCCATAAATATCTTCTCTGCAAGTTCAAGTTCCACACTTATGCCTATGTTCAAATGGTGAAAATTATGACTATTTAGTTTGAAAATGAAGACCTTAATCATGTGACATGATATGTGGGAATTAGTCTTTAGGCCAATTAGCCTAAAGACTAATTGGCAACTATATTCACAAACTTTAGAAATACTTTGAAGATTTCAAATTTAAATTGAATAAAATATACTCACATCATCCTATATAATCATCTACAAACAAAATAAAGTAACTTTTGTCTAATAGAAATGGAAATAATATTAGTCCATGAATATCTATGTGAACCAAGTCAAGTGCTAAGAATGATCTCTAGGCAACTTCCTTTGAAGAAATGTTGTCTGGAATGTTACTCCATTGTACATTTATCATAGATAGATGTTGGTATATTTATTTTAGAAGGAAGACCACTTACCATTCTCATCTGACCAAGGAGCTTTAAACTTATAGAATTCAAATTCACCATTCATCTATGTCAAAGGTTTAATAGTTGTACTATATGCATTTTTAGAGCATAATCTAGTTTACTATCCAATTTAAATGAAATGCTTCTACTTCTAGACATCTCCACCTTCCAGAGGGTACTTCTTGAGTCTTTATCAATTATAGTATATTGGTTTTCTTCAAAAATCAATTTGTACCCTTTCTGCATAAGTTATCCAACACTCATGAGATTTTGGTATAGATCATGAACCAATAGAACATCTTCAATGATTTTTTTTCTATTTGGTATTGATACTCTAACCTTGCCCTTTTTAGTATTAGATACATGATCAAAATTAACCCATTTTTGTTTGTTAACTTATAAAGATTATACGTTCATAAATCATCTTTTGATTCTAGACATGTCATTTGAGTAGCCACTATCTAGAAATCTGCCATTATTTAGAAGACCCACATGGAAGGGATAGCTTCACCACTATAGATCCTCTGAATTTTGAAGAGATACAATATGATGATTTGATATTTTCTATGGAAAGAGAACTAAAAAATATTGAAATAAATGGGACTTGGATATTGGTAAAACTGTATGAAAATAAACATGTTGGTGGAGTCAGCAATACTATTTTCCCAGAATAATGGAAGCAAATAAAGCTAAGGAGACATGGGATATCAACTACATTAGAAGTTTTAAAGAGGTAAGATAGCACAAGGAATCAAAATTTAATCAATCAAAATGGACTTTGAGTATATGAAAAAGAAAGTAACAGAATCACCAAGTTCATTCTCTACCAAGTTCGTTGAAGTTATTAATCAACTTAGCTGCATGAAGAAGATGTTCCAAAAAGTAGATTGGTTAACAATTTTTTTTATTTACATGATTGATAAGTATGATCCAATAGTAGCTATTATCGAGGAGACAAAAGATCTCACTCAACTTAACATACAAGACTCCATGAAGTCTAATGAACACTAATTACTAAGGCATGAAGATAACTACATTGAAGCTATATTCCAGTCAAAACTTAATACAATGTCACATGAGATAAAGGTTTATGAAGAAATAAATCAAAATATCTAGAGACCTAGCAGATATTTTAATCAAGACAGAGAAAGAGGTAGAGATAGAATCATGAACATTAAGAACAAAAAAAACCTCTACATAGGAGTATTCTTCTCATTATTGTAATACATGTATAAGGAATAACCTCTTAAAAAAAGACTATTATTGCAAATCAAAGCACAATGTTATAATTGTAAAAAGTATGCACATTTGTCTAAAGATTGTAGGCAAAAGAATACTCAGCAAGCAAGTTGTGCATTAGAGAATTCAATAGAAGAGAACATATTTTACATCTCAATTCATTTGAATTGGTATCAAAGTATTCTTCTCATTATTGTAATACATGTATAAGGAATAACCTCTTAAAAAAAGACTATTATTGCAAATCAAAGCACAATGTTATAATTGTAAAAAGTATGCGCATTTGTCTAAAGATTGTAGGCAAAAGAATACTCAGCAAGCAAGTTGTGCATTAGAGAATTCAATAGAAGAGAACATATTTTACATCTCAATTCATTTGAATTGGTATCAAAGTTAGGCTTGTAATAACTTTGGTTGGATAGAGGGAGTGACCTCTGTATCAAAAATTAGCCATTTAAAATGGTGAATTAAAGGAGGAAATATATGTTTATCAACCCCATAGATTCATAGTGCAAAGATATGATTATTATACATGAAAACTGAATAAAGTCCTTTATAGTTTGAAACAAACATCTCATGCTTGGTATACACAAATCAATTCATATATGTTGAGTCAAGAGTTCATCATAAGTCTGAGTGAACTCACATTATGTGTCAACAAAATGATGCATTAAAAATATTAATTATGATTTTCTATGTGGATGATATTATTTTCTCAGGCAATAATATAAATATGATTAACCTATTCAAAAGAGAAATGATGAAGTACGAAATACCTGATATGTGACTTCTCCATCATTTCTAAGATATTGATAAGCTCCAAGTTCATAATTGGATTATCTATCAATTAATCTATATATAGAAAAGCCATTCTAAAAAAGTATATATAGAAAAAAATTAAACTTGTCTTCACTCCATTGATGAAGGACTAGAGATGGTAGATGAAATCCTTTACATAAGCTTGGTTGGAAGACTTCTATATGCTTCAACAACAAGACCAAACATAGTCTATTTAGTGAACATCATATCCTGGTTCATGCATTCCCCAAACTATTTTTATCTTGTAGTTGCAAGAAGATTGCTAAGATATCTTAAAGGAATTTTGCATCTTTGTTTAAGAAACATCAAAATCATGAATGTAAAGTTTTTTGGTCACTGTGATAGTGATTGGGGTGGCTGTCCATATGATTTCAAAAGCACACCCAAGTATGTTTTATCATTTGGTATTGCTGCTATTTCTTGGACTTCAAAGAAAATAATTCACTATGACTTTATCCACAACAGAAGAAGAGCATATTTCTACTTCTCTAGCTGCTTTTCAAACAATAGAGTGAAGTTGCTTTCATTAATGAGCTTCTATCATAAATTTTTGTGTAACTCAATCATTTTGTTTCACTTTGTTTCTCTTGCAAGAAGTGATCGAATCTATTAGGCATTTTTTTTCGAACTTATAAAAATAATGAAGATTTCAATAGTTTCTATGTTAATCGACACTGTATTCCAATTAACTTGTCATATTCCGATTAGTAAATTGTTATATACATGACTATTTTCATGATATTGTTGTCTTTTCCCCATGACTAAAACACACTCAAATCAAAATATGTTATACATATCAACACATATTATAATCATAAGAGTTATTACACAATAGGTTTTCAAAATAGAACTAGTATGCGGCACCACCAATACACGAAATCATATATCCACATAATGTTATATGTAACAACATGCAATTAGAATGTTTTTTTTGATTTTTAACGATAAATTTGTCTTATTCAAATTTTCTTATTTTTTAGAGTAATTATTTTATATACTTATTCTTATGGGTAATTATTAATTCTTAGTTCTTCCAAAATTAGCTAATTTGGCTAGTTCATCAGTTAAACCACCAGTTCAAGCTACTCAATACTCATTCATGGACCATTTGGGCCCAATTCACTTCATTGGATTGGTCAGTGACCAATTGACATCCACACCAATAAGACTGGCCAATTCAGTCTAATTTTTACATATTGCTCTTGGTATATTCAAGGATTTCAAAACATTATTTTAATCAAAAATTTCATTAAAAAATATAAAATTAATAATTATATGTATACGATTACATAATTTATAAATACTGGTCATGCATTTCTTATGTAAAAATATGGCTGTAGGTTCCCCATACACTTCTCGCACTTAAATATGGTTGCTAGTTGCCACCACATTTCTTGCTTCCGACAACAATCATCATGTGGCTAACCTCGCAAGATATGATGAAAGAAGTATAAAACACCACGCCCGCTTCAATGTAATTCTTCATCATAACTCAAGCTTGAAGAATGGGAATTAGAAGCTTCTTCTTTTTGCTAGGTTTCCGTGACTATGGGTTTAACTTCCATTATTGTTTCTATATATACAGTATCTCCTTCAATTTCATTCATAGCATCATTTCTCGCTGAATGTTCTTTTGAATTCCCTATTCTACAGTGGATGATGAAGCAAAGTCAATCGTATGGTCAACATCGCATCACCATAATCGGAAAAGGCATAATATTAACTGCAATAACAAAAAATGGAACCCACGGCTTATAAACCTTCATAAAGTCTCTCTTCTCTATTAATTGTAGATAAGCAAAGTTGTGCAAAGTTTAATAGCATTCAGAAGGCCGTTGATGCTACTCCCCTGTTTAGCTCCTCTAAAACACTCATCATAATAGATTTCGGAACTTATAGGTTTCTCACTCTTCAAGCACTTAATATTTCCCCTTTTTGTTGTAATTATACAATTACTATGTGTAGGGAGAAGGTTGTGGTTCATGCTAATAGAACAAACTTAATTTTTTATAGTCAAGGTGTCGTTAAAACTAGTGTAGAATGGAATGACACTGCAAATTCAACTGGAAGAACCATTAATACACCTTCAGTTACCATATTTTCCCTTGGCTTTACAGCATATAATATTAGCTTTAAGGAAAGGTTTGGTTTCTCTTTAACGTGTCATCTATGGTGGTTCAATAATTAGAAAACAGATTTATTTAAAAGCAATGACATCACAATATATGTTACTGTAATGACAAGAATATTGTTGATTAACAACAAACCCTTGTTTTAACAAGGATTTCTAAGAACATAGATGAATAGATGATGAGAAGAAGAGAAGTCAAGGAGAAGAGAGAATCCAAGAGCACCGCGCAGAGAGAAAACCAAACAGTTTCAATAAAAAATATGTCAAGCACACTAGGTAAAATTAAAATCAGAATTTATATACTAGCTATGATAATTGTTAAAAAAAATAAAAAGAAATTACTTTACAACTATTTACACGTGACTTGATAAATGTTAAGTAAGGTATAAAGGTAAATTAATTAACAAGAGGCCCAACCAACTATACCGAATAGCCCAATCAACAATCCCCCTCATTTGATGTTGTTGGTAACAGTCCAAGCCTTTCTCGGAAGTAAGTCAGCTTTTCTCTAGGCCGAGGCTTAGTAACTATGTCAGCAACTTGCTCTTCATTCTTACAAAAAACTAACTTAACTTCATTACTTTCAATAGCAATTTTAATGAAGTGATATTTTAAGCCTATATGTTTAATTCGACTATGCATAACCATATCACTTGCAATGGATATAGTCGATTGATTATCATATTGAATTTTAGTTGGGCAATTTAATAGTTTATCTAAATCAGCTAAGAGATTTCTTAACCATAATGCTTGAGAAGTAGCTATTAAAGCTGAACATATTCAGCTTTAGTGATAGACAAGGAAACTGTGGACTGTTTCTTGGACTGCCAAGAAATAGTCACAGTTCCAAAGGTACTTTTGTAATCCTCTGGACACCCTCCCCAGTTACTATCGCAATAACCAGAAATTTCAGTGTGACTAATCTTATTGTATTTAAGGCCTAAGTCAATTGTTCCTTTGAGATATATTAATATTCTTTTGGCAGCACTTAAATGTATGTGATTTGGTGCATACATAAACCATGATAGCAAATGGACAGAATATAGTATATCTGGTCTTGTTGTAGATGCATACAACAAATTTTTAATTAAGCTTCTGTATATTTTTTCATTTATTAGTCTTCCTTTGACAGAAAGTAGTTTTTGATTTACTTCTAAGGTGGGTAGAGACAAGTTTACAATCTCTCATTCCAAAGTTATTCAGTATTGACTTTATATATGTGGTTTGAGAGATAGACACGCCACTTGCGTCTTGAGATATTTCATGTCCTAAGAATTGTTTTAAGTTTACTAGGTATGACATTTCATACTTGGTCACCATTTCTCTTCTAAAATTATTTATTAATTCAATTTTATTACTTGTGAAAATAATATCATCCACTATATAGAGACAATCAAAATTCCAGATTTGTTATTTTTCTTAATGTAGAGGGTAGACTCACTCTTACTTTTTTTAAATCCTTAATTCAATAAGTATTTATTTGTAGATACCAAGCACAAAGAGCTTGTTTCAACCCATATAAAGCCTTATTTAATTTATAAACACAATATTCTCTCCCCTTTTTTACAAACCCATTATATTGCTCTGCATTAATATCCTCCTTGAGTTTTCCATTCAACAAGGCTAACTTAATATCAAGTTGGAATAAATTCCAACCCTTCTATCTACCTAAGGCTATTAAAAGCCTTATTGTTTCTAACCTTGCTATTGGAGCAAAGGTTTCTTAATAATCTGTTCCATGTTTTTGAGAGTAGCCTTTGGCTACTAATCCAGCCTTATATACAGGCTGATTTGAGTCAGATTTATTTTTAATCCTAAAGATCTATTTTACCCCTATAATGTGTTTATTTGGGGGCAGGTCAATTAGTGTCCAAGTGTTATTTCGTTCAATGACAGATATTTTTGTCTACATTGCTTTTATTCAGAATTGATATTTTAAAGCCTCTTCATAGTTGAGTGACTCAACTGAGGCGTAATTACATCTTTGGTATATTTCCCATAGGTCTTTATATTTAACAGGTGTATTTATTTTATTTGACTTGGACAATAGAAACATAGATTCATATTTAGAAACAGATTCAAAACTATATCCAGAAGCAGATTCAGACATACATTCAGTAGCATATTCAAAAGTAGATTTAGAAAAGGAGTAAAAATCATACCTTGGAGTGCATATTTGTTTATTACTGGCGGTAGCATTTCCATTACAACCTTTCTTATTTCCAGATTGGTTCTCATCAAGGTTTTCACCCCATTTGTTATTTACATCAATTAATATATATCTACTCACCAGAAAGGACATAGTTTCTGGTGAATACAGTGTGTAACCTTTGGATTGCATATTGTATCCTACTAGAATGCACTTTAGACTCTTTGAGTCTAGCTTAGTTCTGTGTGCATTTGATATATGAGAGTAGCAAATACTCCTGAATACCCTTAAGTATTTAACACAGGGTTTTCTGCTAGTCCAGGCTTGCACTCGAGTAAGATTGTCTAATACTTTAGTGGGGCACCTATTGAGTAGATACACTGATGTGTTCACTGCTTATGCCCAATAGTTTTTTTGGTAAACACTTTTCATTTATAATTGACTTAGCCATCTCCATTACAGTGCTATTTTTTCTCTCCACAACACCATTTTGTTGTGGCGGGTAGACAGTGGTTAATTGCCTATTTATTCCTTTTAATTCACTAAAATTAGTGAATTTTTGTGAAAGGAATTCACCCCCTCTGTTTGTTCTAAGTATTTTTACACTTAGTCAAGATTGTCTTTCGACAAGGGATAACAGCTTCTTGAAGTAGTCAAGTGCCTCAGATTTGTGCTTCAAGAAGAATACTCACATGTACCTTGTACAATCATCGACAAATAGTAGAAAATAGCTATTTTTGCCTAATGATTGGATTGACATGGGTCCACAAATATCAGCATGCAATAGTTCTAGTGGTTAAGTGGCTCTTGGGTAGAGTGCTTAGGAAAACTTTTCCTAGTTTGTTTTCCCAGTGAGCATTCCTCACAGTCAGAATTGGGAATAACAAGATTTGAATGGACTACATTCATCAAAATTTTTTGGAATATGTTTTTCAGTTTTAAATAGTTTAAGTCCCCAAACCTCTTATGCTAGAGAGAGGTTTCAGACTTAACATTCATGGATAATGCCTAGTCTATTCTTTTAATAAATATCAGTGGAAAACTTCTTCCACTGGCCATTTTCATTGTCCATGAGGGTTGATCACTTTCGTGATCAAATATTTCACTTGGATTATTTTTAAATAGTTGTATGTATCCTCTTTCAAATAATTGACCAACACTTAATAAATTCTGATCCAGCGCAAATTGGTACGACCACTTTACCTTTGGCTATTGCATCAACTAAGTCATATTTGCCTAAGTTCACTTGTGAATTTACTACTGGAAGTAAATCCACAAATATTTCCTTGTTTCCGGATATGTGATTTGAGTAACCATTGTCCAAAAACCAAGTGTTTGGTGAAGATGGCTCACTTTTTTCATTTGTATAAACATATGCTCTATAGAGGCTACTCGCTCTGCAAAGCCAGCATTCTGTTAAGGATTGCTTTTACAATCCTTTAAGTTATGCCCAAACTTTGTACAGTTTAGGCATTGGTTTTATTTTCAAAACCAATACTTAGTTGTAGTGTGGTTTGATCTCTTGCATATGTTGCAAGAGACATATGAGTATTTATATGAGTCAACTGAGAGTGTAGAAAAAGAAGAGCTAGTTTTAGTGTTATTTTTATTTTTAAATTTAAAAGCATACCTCAGTTTTGGTCTTCTATTTTTGATTTCTCTGGGTTGAATATATTCTTTGGTACACTTACGTTCCCATCTCGACTGCATTGCAGTTTCTCCAAAGCCTTCTACCCTTTTTAACAGTCAACTTTGATATGACTTCAGTGATCTCACGACTTGCTGAATAGTTAACTTCGAAAGATCTTTGGTATCCTCTATCACTGCCACAATGGCATAAAATCTATCATGCATACAGATCAATAGTTTTTTAACCAGATGAGTTTCAGAGATTTCTTCTCCATGTATTTTAAGTTGGTTAACTATGTCCAAGAACTGAGTTGAAAACTCAGTAAGAGAATCTGAGTTTTCATGCTCAGATTTTCAAAGTCCTTTCTCAGAAAGTGTAGAAGAGCTCCTCGAGCCTTCTTATCCCCTTAATATTCCTAGATTAGGAGTTCCCATGCCTCTTTGGCTTGAGTATAGCCAAGTATTCGAAGAAATATAGCATTAATTACACCATGTTGGATGAAAAGTAATGCTTTCACATTTAACTTCCTCAGTTCTTTCGCTTGTATTAATTCCTTACTCTCCAGAGCAGAGGAACTCGGGGCCTCTTCATATCCAGAGACCACGATTTTACATATATCTTGTGAGATAAATAGGGTTCACATTTTAACAAGCCAATTGTCAAAACCTTTAAATCATAGCAGATCTGGTCAGATTTGTGCTAGATCTAAAGAAATTGCGATAAATAAATTAGATTTGCAGAGATCATCTATTCTGGAGTAATTAATTTAAAACAAATGTTAGAAAATTGCTTCAATCTCAGATAGATATTTGCTCTGATACCAGATTGTTGTTTATTAACAACAAAACCTTTTTTTAATAAAGATTTCTAAGAACATAGATGAACAGATGAGGAGAAGAGGAGAATAAGAGAGAACCCAAGAGCGCCACATAGAGAGAAAACCAAACAGTTTCAATAAAAAATATGTCAAGCACATTAGGTAAAAGAAAAATTAGAATTTATACACTAGATCTGATAATTGTTAAAAAAAATAAAAAGAAATTACTTTACAGCTGTTTACACACGGCTTGATAAATATTCAATAAGGGTATAAAGGTAAATTAACAAGAGGCCCAACCACCTATATTGAATAGCTCAATCAACAAAGAACATAGCTCATTGGCATGATCCATGGGAAGAAGGAGGCCAAACGGTAGCAATTAGAATTGCAGGTGAACAAGATGTCTTCTTCTGAAGTGGGTTTTATGGAGACCAAAATACTTTTCTTGATGATTAGGAAAGGCATTATTTCAAAGAATGTTTAATTCAAGGATCCATAGACTTCATTTTTGGCTATGCAAGATCGCTCTTGGATGTGCATCTCTTCAAGTATGTACAAAGTTTTGATTTTTATATTATAACTTTGATATTTCAGGATTGCAACATGATCTCCATTCCAAAACAAATGGAGAGTCGTGTTACAGAATCCATTACTGAACATTGAAGGAAATCAATGCAGAAAATAACTTGGGTTTCTTTTGTAAATTGCAGGGTTAATGTAACAGGGGAGATGTGGCTTGGTCGAGCTTGGGGAGCTTGCTCTACTGTTGTCTTCTCCAAAACACAAATGTCAAAAGTGATACCACCAGTTGGATGGAATGACTAGGGAGATCCATCTAAAGACCAGTTAAGTTCACCATTTAGTTGAGTTCACGTAGTTAGATAAATTGTATATAGTAGTTGATGTGTTTTAATGTTGGATGCAGGATAGTAATTTTTGGGGAATATGGATCTTTGGAGAAGGAGCAAGTAGACACTACTAGCCTTGTTTGGAAAATAGTTGAGTGAAGAAGAAGCAACACTTTACTTGAATATTTCATATATAGACAGAGACCAATGGCTTTAAACTCAAGTTTTATACGGAAATAATGTGTTTGAAATAAAAAATCTAAAATATAATGTGTTTCAAAAATATGTCCAAACTAGTACGTCTGGAAATAGCATGGCAATGGCGTCGAACGGTGATCATTGCCATACTATTGATTTTTTAAAATCATCGGCCAACGTTGTGAATGTCGGCTATTAAAAACATTGTAGAGATCTCATTACACCCATTTCCCCATGCCCCTAAACCCTTGCCCCTCACCTCACGCGCCTACCCTTCGCCCCTCACTCCTTCGTGGAGCTCATTGGAGCTCCATCGCGGAGCTCCTTTGAGCTCAAAGTGGAGCTCCTCGAGCTCCACGAAGGAGCTATCTAGAGCTCCATGTCGAGCTCCAACAAGCTCCACTTTGAATTTGCTGGAGCTCGACGGAGCTCCAGTGAGCTCCTTCGTGGAGCTCGAGGAGCTCCTTCGTGGAGCTCGAGGAGCTCCTTCGTGGAGCTCCAGTGAGCACCTTCGTGGAGCTCGAGGAGCTCCAGTGTGCTCCTTCGTGGAGCTCCAGTGAGCTCCTTCGTGGAGCTCGAGGAGCTCCAGTGTGCTCCTTCGTGGAGCTCGAAGAGTTTCGTTGAGTTCCACGTCGAGCTCCAATGAGCTCCACTTCTACCTCGCTGGAGCTGGACGGAGCTCCATGAAGGAGCTCACTGGAGCTCGACATGGCTCCTCTAGCTCCATGTTGAGCCCCAGTGAGCTTGAAGTGGAGCTCATTGGGGCTCCACGATGGAGCTCCTAGTGAGCTCCACGAAGGAGTGAGTGGCAAGGAGTGTGGGCGAGGGGTAGGGGCGCGGGATGAGGGGTGTGGGGCCCGGGGCATAATGAGATACCTACAATATTTTCAATAGCTGGTATTCACAATGCTAACCTATGATTTTAAAAAATCAACAGCGTGACAATGCCCTTCATTCACAACGACGGCCATTGCCACTATGTTTCCTGACGCACTAGTTTAGACCTATTTTTGAAACACATTATATTTTAGATTTTTTATTTCAAACTCATTATTCCCGTATAAAACTATTGAACCCCTACCTAGTACTCCGTGTCCAATTAATTTAATATTTGGATGTTGATAAATTTTTAATAATTTAATAAAGTGTTTTATTGCAAGGTTTTTGATCTGAACAAATAACATATATAAATTATAGCATTAAAAAAAATAAAGATTCGTGTTTTGGTACACACATATTTTTTGAGTTTTGATGTATCAAACGCAAAATATTTGTTTATTTTTATAGCAAATTTTTCATAATTAAAAAAATATACAAAAATATAAAATAATTAAAATTTGATGTACTAAAATAAATCAACCCAATTTAACTTTTCAAAATTAAGAAAAAAAGATAAATTTGGATGTAATTAATTTGTAAACTATTATTGTAAACTAAGAAACATCATTTTAGAATTTGGAAATCATAATTTATTGAAAGATATTTTAAAAAATTTGATTAATATTTGTAAGTGGCAAGATGGGATTCAAACCAATATCCTCCACATTGTCAATATAACATCATACTACATGGTCACAATGTTAATATTAGTTGAAGTACAAATAAAAATGATTATATATACATGCAACTATAAATGGAAAGATATATAAAAGTATTTATAAATATATGTAGATATATAAACATATATATAAATTGACAAACACACACACACACACACATACATATAAGCATATATATATATATATATATATATATATATATATATATATATATATATATATATAATTATACATAACTTTATGTGTGTGTGTGTGTGTGTGTTTATATATTTATATATATAAACATATAACACACACACTCACACACACA
This sequence comes from Sapria himalayana, assembly GCA_029783825.1. Lineage (NCBI taxonomy): Eukaryota > Viridiplantae > Streptophyta > Magnoliopsida > Malpighiales > Rafflesiaceae > Sapria > Sapria himalayana. Next base: position 41,792 of record JAREIK010003530.1, read on the forward strand.
CTATAAGAAATAAGCAAATTAGAAATAGAAATTAGAAATGCTCAATTTTGTTTCTAAAATTAGGAATGGATTTGAAATAGATTAGAAATGAAAATGAAAGTTTTTCAAAACAATTAAAAATGGAAAAAAAAATGATCTATATTAAAAGACAGATTTATTGAAAATATATTACAATAGAATTAGAAATGAAAATAGAGATAGAAATTAAAGTGATTTATTATTTCGTCGCTAATTGTAATGTGTAGTTATGGGGGGATAAGCTTGCGAGACATTTAACTATGGAAAATTGGATTTATAGATTTTTTAAGTATAGGAAATCATTAGTTAAATGAATATTGCGAAAAATTAATTCTGTTTTTATTTATTTAGAAATGGAATCCTTATCCATTTCTAAATTTAGTGATGGAAATGAATATCATCGCTAAATTTAAAATGTATTCAGTACAGTCGCTTTTGGACTTTAAATATTTCAATGATAGAATATTTACTTAGGGCCTATTTGATAAATTGAAAAAATTAAGTGCTGAAAAATAAATACTGAAAATATTATGTGCTGAATTTTACAAGTATTGAATTTATATTGTAATACTATTTGATTAGTCTCTGACAATTTAATGCTAAAGATAAATATATTGTTTGATAACTATAAATGCTGAATATTGAAAATTATGTATTTTACATATTTATCCTTATTATCATTGTATTACATATTATCTAAAAAATAAATAGAGTTTCTAATAATATTTTATTTGTCAATAAAATTATTAATTATTATTTAAAAGAAAATCACTAGAAACATATCCATAAATAACTCATAATATCCCAAAAAAGACTTAAATATTTTTAAAAAATAACCAATAGAATCTAACTTTTTAAAACTATCCCAACTTTTAATATAAAAATAAAAATTAATCACCAACTAATTGATTTGCTATTTTCTCTCACAAATCAACCATGAAAGAGAGCTAGGGTTAGGGTTTCAAGTGGTGGAGATAGGAGGAGACGACAGATTCACAAATTGAACTGTAGAGTGAATGAGAAAATGAAAAAGAAAGGAAAAAAAAAATAAAATGGTCACTTTAAAATAATTTATTGAAAAAATTATTAATTCAATGATAATAGGCCTCTACCTATTTATTTTAAATGGTTTTTCTTTTAAAATTTTCAATTAAGAGATCCCTAAAATTTTTTATTAAATACATTGAAAATTTAACACAATTGAAAATTTAAAATCATTGAAAATTTTCATTTTTAATGCTTAGAAAAAAGTCAATGGTTTATCAAACAAGTCCTTAGAAACGAAAATTAATTCTATCACTAAATTACTATAATTAATTTTTTAAAGAGCACTTTGAAAATTTAAAAAAAAATTATGGTTTGAGCAATTTTTATTTTGATTATGAGTTCGTTCATATTGTGTTCAAGTTTGCTTTCCTCTATTTAGTGTTCTCCATGCTACTCATATATCATTGAGGTGTCCAATTTAGTATTTTCAATTTTTTAGTATATACTATATTTGAGAATTGCATATTTTTTGCATTTTGTTATTACCTCTAGTTTTTTTTATATTTAATATCTTCAAAAGTTCACTCATCTTGTTTTCTTAAATTTTTATCATGCTATTTGATAAATTTTATATTTTGCATTTTTTGTACATACTAGGATGTTCAAGTTTTAGGTTACCTTATTATGGTGTGAAATTTTTGAGCATTTTATTGTTTATCTATAGTTTTTATCATGTTAATTAATGTGCACTTAGTGTGCCTACTAGGATTTGTTCACATTTTAGTTTTTAGGTTACCTAATTAGCTATTTAATTGAATTTATAAATATTAAAATTTAAAAGGTTAAAACGTAATCACAATGAACAACTTTAAAATTTAAGATGGTTTAAAAAGTTTGAAGGCATACAATTTGTATGTTAAAATTGAAGGTATGCAACTTTAACAATGGAAATTATATGTGTGTGTGTGTGTGTGTGTGTGTGTGTGTATATATATATATAATATCATAAATGTGTCAGTATGCAACTCTAATAATGAATAATTTATAAATATTTTAACAAATATTAAAAGTTCAAAGATAATAACAATGAATAACTTAAAAAATTTTGAAGGTATGCAACTTGAATGTTGAAATATAACAACAAAAGAACAAATTAAAAATAGTTAGATGCTCTTTTCAAAATTTATAAAGTTGCTTGATTTATACTTCACTGATGATACAATCCAATAAATAACACTTCCCATTATTTTATATTTTAAAAAATATATATCACATCTCACAACTAGTAGATGATTATTTATACTACATGCTTCATATGGATTAGTTAATATCCCAATTACTTTATTTATGTTCTTCATCACTAGTTGACCTTTTTTATCATTTCATCATTGACATTATGATATGTATTGGCATTGTGAAAATTTTGAAGATTACTATTACATAAAATGCTTTTGTTAAATTAGTTTGTATATATTATTCATTTTGAAATCATGAATTATTTCATTGCACATTTTTCTTTTTTACTTAATTTATACAATTTCATCTTATATAGATAAATATCAAATATTTAGTTTTATGTATATGAGAAAAATACAATCGAAGTCTTTTGATAAATATCTAAAAAATTAAAACAACCCCATTTATCTTATTTTAATGCAAACTTAACTAATAATAATGTGACTATAACTTTTTATGAGATTGATGTAATATCCTAAATATGTTACTATAATTTTATTATAAATAAGTCACTATCTATATGGACATATTCAAGAAGAAAATGAGGATGAATTATTTACATAATCAAATGACGATTAATATGTAGATGTAGATAATTTGTTAGAAAATTTTTGATAATGACTAGATATTTATTTATTTTTATTTTATGTTGTCTTTCATATTTTGTAATTGTTACAATTTGGCTGTTAAATGAAAAAAAAAATTTCTTTTGTGAATATCATTATGTTTATCATTATGTTTTATTATTATGACATTTTCATGAAATATTTTTATTGTCTTTATATTTTTTGATATTTATATAACTTGATTTAGGTATGAGATATAACCATTCAAGTGGTCGAGGATCTCAATATATAACTTGAGTTATAGAATAAGTTAACTAATAATTTTTAGAAGAGGAAATCAACATTTATTTAGTGATGATAACACTATAAATATCTTTCTGCATTCTCTTACTTATACAGATGATACTTTGACATCACCTCACTATGAAACACATGGATTGACTGCCACTAATGATTTTTCTTTGTCTCATTTTGCATCGGAATGTATTGTTTGTTATATCCCACCTATCTTAGGAGGCCCATGTATTAGTACTACAACATGGACAATGAATGAATATTCATAATCCTTAGTTTGCATGCCAAGTTATGAGAAAATCTTTATTCAGCTCATAATTGATAATAAATATTATGTAGCTTTCTAAAATTTGCGACATGCATGCATTATCAATATTTTATTATTATTTTCATTTGTAAATAAATTAATTAACAAATGTGAATGAAATTATAAGTAAATGATCACGGTTAAAATATAGTAATTTTAATTAATAATAGACTATGATTTTATTACTTATCAAACATTATCATTTTGAATTAAAATAATATTTTCATTATGAAGTTTTGCATAATAAATAAAAATAAATAAAAATAAATAAAAATAAATAAAAATAAATAAAAATAAATAAAATATTAATTTAGTAGTATAAAAATGGGTGTATTTTTTTTATAAGTATACATATTTATTGATGTTAAATTACTTACAGGTTTATCCCTTCTATTTCTCGTATAATCAGGAAGATATTAAAAGAGAAACTAGTTGTAAAGGTTATAAATTGAAGAAAAGTGCCCTCAAATAAAAAAAAATTTATTGTGGAGAATTTTAAATACAATTTTGATCCATTTATTTATTTTTCAATTTGGTTTAATATGAATAACTATTAAAATAAATACATTACAATATATTCTTGTTTTATTTGGTTTTTATATAAAAATATAAATAGAATAATGTTTTGATGTTCTTAGTAAAGGATACATGGAAACATGTGGCTAGTGTTAGATGTGGTGACAATGGTAAATAGGAAAAAAAATTATAAAGCTACAAAACCTAATAGTTGTCCCCTTAATGTTTGAATAAGTGGTGATAATATTAGAATAGTTAGGAGTTCAAAGAACTTGTCCTAGATGACATCACACATTTGTCGATTATAGAAAGTAAGTGAAGGATCAAGACCTTTGAAACATATTAGAGGTTAAAAGGTGACACACCAACATTTACTAGATTTGGTAAAATTGTCTTTTATAATTTATTATTATTTGAATTTTGTAAATGCAAATGATAATATATGTATGACAATGTGTACCTCAATAGTAACTATTATTTATTTTTAGGAGGCTAAGTTGGGATATTCAACAATGTCATTTGAGGTGCACAAGCGAATGCACGAAAAAATGATGAATCATTTGTGGACAAGTGGTCAAATGATATTAATGTGAATTTCATAATTTTTATCTTTAGTTTCATATGTAAATTTTAAATAATGAAAGAAAATAATGCAAAGAAAATTATTTATTGGCAGTCAGTAGAATTTTTATGCAAACTCAAGTTTTTTTACCAAAATTAATGAATTATTATATATGAACTCATTAAATGTAATGACTAGCATTATTATTATATTAATTTTTTGTTGGATGGTGATAGTTTTATGTGTTAGTATAAATTTTATTTGAATATAGTAATGATGAATTATATTATATTTTAACAATTATTGGAAGCTGTGGAGAATATGCTTGCCATTACTTCATAGTTAATAGATCCTTTTACAAAGGTTCCAGAGATCAATGTTGTGTATATTTACCATCAGGTTGTCGGAGTGGAACTAAAAAAATGGTGAGTGTATGATCTTGGTATCCATGCTTCTACATTTTATTTAGGTTCTATTTGGAGTGCTTTATCATCATCTTCCAATTACAATAATTTATTTGATGAGAGGTTGCACGAGAAGATTCAAGAAATTCAAGATACTTTGCAAAGAAAAAATGGGATGCAACAAAATAATGAAGAGATGCAAAAAGAAATTGAAGAAATGAAAGAGGAAGAGGAAGAAAGAATGAAAAGAGAGGAAGAAAGAATGAAAATAGAAGAGAAAATACAACAAATGATATTGAAGATGAAGAAAATAATGTGTAAGTTGGCTGGGGCTTCATCTCTTTTTCATCATTCTGAAAAAGATCCATCTAGATCTACAGAGGACAATACTCATCTTGGCAAGGACTCATAGTTGTTTGTGATGTCGTGTTACTACTTTTTTGAAATGAAAATCTTTGTTGTAAAATTTTGGTTTTTGAGTTATTATTTTTTTAAGTTATGGAGTTAGAGGTGTCAAACGGGCCGGCCCAGCATGGCACGGCCTGTTTTTCACGAGCACGGCACGGTGAGTTATAGGCGGGCATGGAACGGCCCGTAGGCACGGCAAGGCCGTGCCGTGCCCGGCCCGCTCGGGCACGCCTTGCCAATACAAGCCAGGCCAGGCGGCACGGCAGGGCAGGCGGGGCGGGAGCCGCAACGCGGGACCGGGTCAACCGGGGTCCGGGTCCCGGGAGGCCAGCACGAGCACGGGCTGAAAATGCCAAAATGGCAGATTAGAAATTTTTTTTTTTATTGTAAATTTTTTTATTAAGTTACTGTATAGACTTTAGAGTATTAGTAATAATTAAAAAATATAATTTTTTGTAAAAATTATAACATTTAATATTAAATAAAACAAACAAAAATTAGAAAAAAAATTTTTTTTTTTCAATTAAGTTTAGCTTTTTTTATTATTATAATTTATTAATTATATATTAAAATTTAAAGTTATTAAATTTTAAAATAAAATTTAAATCGTAAAATAATAAATAAATACATTAAGTTAGTAATAATTATAATTAAAAAAATTAAACTACACAAATGAAAAATTACCATTCATGCTTTTGAAACCAATAGTCCAAAGAAAACAAGTATAAGTTTCAACACAACGTATGGTACAAAGTACAAACAAAGCGTATAAATAAAATAAATAAAAAAATATCGAAAAAAAAGAGCAGATGAGCATCAATCGTCAAGCGGCCTATCATGAGAATCATCAGCCGCAACATCAAGATCAGTATCATATGGATCATCATCATCGGTAATCAGCTCCTCCGCCATCGTAGTGGATGTGGATGTGACTGCAGTGTCTGTCACAGTCCCAGCTTCAGCATGATCACTGATGCTAAATCTCGATTCCTCCCAATCCTTCAAACATGCCAAGGCCTCAACCATATCTGGACGTAATCTCGATCTCCTATCCGAAATCACGTTCACTGCAACAGAAAAAACAGACTCCGATGCTACGCTCGACACCGGAGGAGTCAGTAGATCCCGTGCCATCCTAGATAGCACGGGATAGGCGGACTCATATGATTTCCACCACTGTAATAAATCAAGATTCTTATTATCAGAAGGTGATAGGATTGAGCAGTAATCGGTATCTAAGTACCGAGACAGCTCGCTCCTATGTGAAGGTCCACCCCTACGTTTCCCCCTCGCTAGGTTAATGGAATAATCGTCATCTCCGAACAAGGTATCAGTGTCCATACTCACAGTCTCACCACCACCACCACCATACCTAGTATCGTAGTATGTGAACAGGTCTGTCAACTTCTCGTAAATGAACCCTTCAGGTGGCTCTTCCAGGTTCATGCACGAGGAAATGAATGTCAGGGTGTTTTCAATCCCTTCCACCTTAGCCCTAGGGTCCATGCATGCTGCGAGACAATAAAGAGATGGAATGGTGGACCAGTACTTCATGTACTTGGTCTCCATCTCTGCAACCATATGGCTAAGCGTCGGGTCCGCTCGATACTTCCTAAACATGCTACTAATGTTGCATATGCAACGAAGTGCAATGCAATTGGTGGGCGTATACACCGACGAACACATATTCGTCGTATCATAAAATATCTTCAGGAATTTCATAAATGAAATTCCTGAAGCTCAGTCAGTGTCGTCAATAATAAGTTTGCCACTCTTACTATTGACGTAGTCGGATATCACGTGTTCCTATCCAACACATGATTCCAACATCAGGTACGTGTAATTCCAACGATGTCTCACATCTGATTGGAATTTCTTCTTCGTAAGATTAGCAGACAAACAGAGATTACCAAACTCTTGTAGTCCGCGAGGAGTGCGAATATACTTGAGTGCATTGCGTATATTTTCCAACGCGGGGGAACAGACCTTCATACCCGCTTGAACTATCAGGTTAATAACATGACACATGCATCTGACATGAAAGATCTCTCCTAATGGTGCGTCTTTAATATTCCTAACAAACATATTGATCGCTACTCCATTATTCACAGCATTATCGAAAGTGACACTAAAAATTTTATTTTGAATTTTATATTCCCTAAATATTTTCATCATACACTCAAAAATGGCCTGGCCATCATGAGGATGAAGAATCTCAATGAATCCTAATATTTTTTTATTGATTGTCCAGTTAGAATCTACATAATGACTCGTGAGACATGCATAATAAGAATCATCATGACATGTCCATATATCGGACGTCACAGACACCACTCCACTAAATGCCAATAATTCCTTAATTATTTTATGTTTTTCTAACTTATATATCTTTAGTATGTCACTTCTAGATGTGGACCTAGGAATCCTACGATAGGATGGCTGAAAATAAGTCTGCATGATGTGCACTACCCTCGGATCTTCCGAAAATCTGATCGGAAGACCGATCAATGTGATGAGCCTGGCCATGCCGTCCCTACCCAACTCGCTGGAGTATACGAAGGGAGTAAACTTTGAGACTGAACTCGATTCAGTCTCAAAAAATGTAGTGCCAAGTTGGGTTTGCCTAGGATCTAAGGGTCCATGTTTTTTGGAGCATATTTCAGCATGCCTCTTGAGGTGCCCAGTCCCACATGTACTCTTGCAAGTTAAAAGTCTCATACAATATTTGCACTGTGCCATTTCAAGTTCCTCACCCCTAACATCTACTTGTGTTATGATTTTAAAATGTGTCCAAACTATAGAAGTCCTCCTAGTTTTTTGTTTTTTAGAACTTTGGGCTGAGACGACAGGAGAAACCAAAGTTTCAGGATCCACAGATGTCAGTGTAACACTAACATTTTCATTTTCCAAATTTAAATACGTGTCAGGTGTATTTGTCATTTTTTATTTTTCGTAAGTTTTTCTAGAGAGAGAAGCTTTAGAGAGAGAAAGTACAAAAAAACGTAAAATATATTACCCGGTAAAAGCAATGAGCTCAGTCACGTGCAAGGTGCACCGCAGGAAGCTCTGATGTTCAAAACTCAAGTTGAGTTTCACGAAAATCAAAGCCGAAATCAAAATCACGAGGCCCGAGAGAGAGATGCACGGTTTATGTAAGAGAGAGAAAATATTGAGAAGTTTTATGTTTTTGAAAAGCATAAATGTTATAGGGAGGGGGGTAGAATTTATAGGCTAAAGAATGTTTTTTTTAATAAAAAAAAATATTTTTTTATTAATTTTTTGAATTTTTTTACGATTTTTAAGGGGCAGAATCACGAGGATCGTTGGATTCTGCCCCCTAGCCGTTGGAGGTGAATCCAAGGGCTGAAAATCGGTGGAGTTTGAATTTTTTTTTTGCCGTTGGATTTTGCTCGGATCGGTTCTATGGGCGTCGGGACTCGGGTTTCGGCAGAAAAGACCGCGGGTAGGGTCTGTTTGGACCCGACCCGGGGTCTTTTTACCGGGGGGGGGGGGGGGGGGGGGGGCCAGGGGACGGCCGGATGGGTCACAAGGCGTGAGTCGTGACTCACGACTCACGCCACGGCACGCGTGACACGCCGCCAGTGCCACGCGTGCCTGCATGAACCAGCACGGGATGGACCCGTGCCGGCGTGCCATGCCGGGCCAGGCACGGCACGGCACGCGAATATCTTAACCCAGGCACTGCACGGGCCCGGGCATGGTTTAAAAATGTGCTGGGCCGGCCCAGGCACGGCCGAACCGTGCCGTGCCTCTTGCCGGGCCGGCCCGGCCCGGCACGTTTGACACCTCTATATGGAGTGCACTGTAATTGATAGACTTTTATATTTTTTATTTGATGTGTTACTCTATAGTGGATATTATGAGAATACTATTATATGAATATATATATATATATCCATGTACTTATTGGATTGTAGGTTATATGATTTCTATATGTATTTGTATATTGTATACAACATACAAAAACTACAACAAATATGTCAAGTTCCTATTGCAAAAAATAGAAATGGAAAATGATATTTCAAAATCCATTTCTAATTTAGAAATAGATGCAACATTTATATTCTATTCCACCGCTAATTGAGCGATGGAATTTGAGGTCCCATTTTCGGTGATAAAATTTGCAATGGAAAAATTTTGTCGCACATTTTAGAAATGCTTGAGCATTATAAATTTGTAAAATTTAGAAATGAGTATTTTAGAAATGGAATCTTTTCGTTTCTATTGAGGTTGCTATTTGAACATTGTGATAAAATTTAAAAAAAAATTAGTCATATCTTATTTCCTCTTTTCTTGTAGTGATATATATATAAACATGCACATTGACACAGATACAGAGACACACACATATATACATATAAATATATACATTATACATACACACATGCATACAAAGACACACACATATGCACACATACACACACACACGTGCACACATAGACACACACACAAGCACACACGCGCACACACACACAAGCACACACGTGCACACACACACATGTGTGTGTGCGTGTGTGCATGTGTGTGTTTGTGTGAATGTGCATGTATCTATATGTATATATGTATGTGTGTGTGTGTACATGTGTGTATGTGTGTATGTTTGTGTGTATGTTTATATGTATACACACACACACACACACACACACACACACATTTATTTATTTATTTATTTATAATTATATATAAATAAATAAATAAATAAATGTGTGTGTGTGTGTGTGTGTTTCCATTTATATTTGCATGTATATATAACTATTTAAATTCATCCTTCAATTGATATTAACCTTTTGACCATGTGGTTTGTTATTGGTTTCGTAATGTGGAGGGCATGGGGTTGAATCCCATCTCGCCACTTACAACATTAATCATATTTTTACAAATGCCTTTTGATAAATTTTGTTTTCTGAATTTGGAAATGTCATTTCTCAAATTTGCAACAATAGTTTCCAAATTAATTAAATCAAATATTTTTTTTCCAAATTTCATAAAATAAAATTGAGTTAATTAATTTTATTGCACCAAGATTTAATTAAGTTAGAATTTGATATAATTTTATTTAATTATAAAAATTTTAGTACACCCAAACACAAATATCTTGTGTTTGATACACAAAAACACAAACCTCCCTTAAGAAATACAAACATCATTTTTTTTGCTAATAATTAATATGGAAAATTAGGTTTGGTTATCTTAATGAAAATATTTATATTTTGAAATTTGATTTTTGTAAAAATTATTTATGGTTTAGTAAGTTGAAATACAACTAATAAAAAATATTTATATTCACATCAACTATGAAGTCAAAGTATGTATGTAGGTGAAATGTCACCTTATTTTAAAAATTTATTAAAATGAGGGCTTTCTTCCATTATAAACCATCTTAATCCCATTTTTATTTTAGTTTATATTTTATTTATTGTCTAATTTATTTTATTATTTTAGAGTTAATTTTTTACTTTTCAAATTAATTTTTCAAAATTTTAATTTAGGATTAATTTTTCAAAATTTTAATTTATGTTAATTTTTCAAATTATTTGAGGGTTAATTTTCAAATTTTTTAATGTATTATTATTCAAGTTCTATTTTTATAAAAATGTTATTAGATGTGAGATTTAGTATAATAAATTTTATGGTTAATGCATGTCTATGAAACTTCTGTCAAAATGATGATATGAGCCTCAAATTCTATGGAGAAAGTGCATTTTTAGAGAGAGAAATCTCCATTGTTGAGCGATCTAAGCTCAAATTGAAGCCAAGAATGGAGAATTTCGAATTTCTCTCCAATAAAAAATCATTTTCCTTATTATTCAAAGGGACCGAAAGGTTGGTCCCGAAGATTGACGCTAAACATGAAGCGCCTGCTGTACTGTTTTCGAAGGATGAATAACAGAAGCTCGAAGAATCCTTCAAGCTCACCTTAATCAGGGAGTTCTCCCATGGATGCCCTGAATTCAAAGCACTACATGATTTTTTCGAGACATTAAAGCTACGGGCAGTGGTGAAGCTAGTATGGTACGATGGAAAACATGCCTTCTTCCAGTTCAAAGAAGAGGAAGATTTTCTATGCATTTGGCTTAGAGGGCTGTGGGATATTAAGGGCTTCCCCATGCGGGTCTTCAAGTGGTCGCCAAACTTCACACCTAATGAAGAACCCTCACGTGCCCTGGTATGGCCTAATTTACCGAAACTTCCTTTGCATTTTTTTAACAAGTCATCTCTCTACTCAATTGCTTCATGCTTCGGCAAACCATGGATACTAGATGAAGCTACGACGTGCATTACTAGACTGAGTGTTGCAAGAATTTGGGTAGAAATTGATCTAAAACTCACTCTGCCGAATAGAGTTTGGGTTGGAATAGACCTCTCTAATGGATTATGGCAAGAGGTGTTTCCAGAATCCATGCCACCCTACTGCTCAACTTGTAGCAGAATGGGACATGATGCGGCAGCATGCATGGTTGGAGGGAAGAAGATGGGGCAGGAAAGTCATAGAGAGGAGGGGAGGAAAAAGATAGGCAGTGAATGGATAAAGAAGGAGCATAATGTAGGAGATAGGAGGATGAACAGAGAAGAGGAAGGAAGGAGCTCCGAAATAGTAGAATATAGAGCATGGGAGGTCAGAGTGGATCTAGAAAGGAGTAAGAGAGTAGAGAGTAATAAGGAGAAGAGTAGATGGGGGGTGGGTAGAAGTGGGCTTAACTGAGAAGAAAAAGAATAAATTAGTGGATGAAAGAACGGTAGAAAAAGAATTGATGCACGAAAATGAAGGTAAACTAGAGATGAGTTTAAAAATCCAAGGTATTAGGAAGTGGCTTCAAGATTCGAGAAAAGAAGTAAATAGGATAGAGACAGTAGGCTCAGAACGTAGAAGGGTATTGTGCGCTAGAGAAAAGAAAAGAGAGAGAAGTGAGATAGGATTAAAGGATAGCATAGAAGTATATAACTGGGCAAAGGATGATCTTCTCTTTGAGGTGGAATCTGAATCAAGAAGATGGCCATTCTTAAGCAACCGAAAGGAGGAGACCAAGCTGGTATTGAACATTACACAAGATGACTCAAACTTAAAGGATAAGAAAACAGCAAAAAGAGGCTCATTAAATAGAGAAAAAGATTTGGATAAAATCAGAGAAATGGGGAAAAGCTTAGAAAAAAAATGGATGTTTAGCTACCTAGAGCAAGCCCCACCTGGCTCTAGCAAACCCCAAGGCAGCATGAAAAAATATATAAAAATGAAGTATGATACGAAGCATACCACAAGAGCACAAACAAGATATAACTAAAAATGTTTAATAATCTATATTGGAATTTAAGAGTAGTGGCTAACACCCCTACACTAAATAGATTAAAAAAACTAATTAAAATTTATAAGGTTAAAATAGCTTTCTTAGCAGAACCAATGGTAAATAAAACATAGCTAGATAAATACAAGAGGAAAATTGGTTTAGATAAAGCCTTTTCTAATTCAAAGGGTAACTTTTGGGTATTGTGGAATAACTTAATAGAAATTGAAATAATGGCAGAGGTTGAACAAATAATCAGTCTCAAATTAGGAAGTCAATCAGAGTTGATTATCTCAGTGGTATATGTGAGCAACATAAAGGAAGATAGAAAATTATTTATGGTAGGAAATTCTAGCTTTAGCGGCATTGAAGCTTCCATGGATTATTGGAGGAGACTTCAATGTAATTAGAAACGCCAATGAAAAAAGAGGAGGAAGGCCTCCAGATCAGTCGGCACTTGCACACTTTAACGAGGTTATAGCCAGTGCTAGTTTAATGGAGGCAAGCTACCTAGGCTCAAACTTCACATGGTGTAATAACATAAAGAGAAGAGGAGCCATCTGGTCGAGGTTTGATCGAGTCTTACCCAACTCAAAATGGATAGACAAGATGGGAGGAATAAGGGTAAAATATCTAAGTAGAACATGCTCTGATCATAGCCCGCTATTGATAACATATGAAAGAAGTGAAGGGAGGTTCAAAAGCTTCAAATTTCAAAATATGTGGAGAATGCACAAAGGATTTGATGATATTATCAAAGATGCGTGGAGAAAACCCATTTCAGGCAATCCTATGCAAATCTTAGCTAAGAAGCTTCGAAATCTATGGCAGACATTATGCAAATGGAATAAAGAGGTTTTTGGAAATATTAATAAAAATATTCAAGAAACAAAACCTGAAGTGGCCAAACTAGAAATAGTTAATGAACAAAATCAGGATGATACCTCATGAATAAAAGTTAATAAGGCCAAAGTAGAATTAAGGATGAAATTACATATGGGAGAGGTTTTTTGGAAACAAAAGGCTAGAGTCAAGTGGTTAAAAGATGGATACAAAAATACGAAATTCTTTAATACAATGGCTAAAATTAGAATACATAAACAAAAAATAAAGGGATTAAAAGCAGCAAATGCAAAATGGATCGATAAAGAAGAGGAAGTTAAAAACATTCTAGAAGATTACTTTAAAAAACTTTTATGCGAACCATATAGAACAAGAAGGGATACATTAATTTAAAACATTGAGAAAATAGTCTCAGAAAAGGATAATAAATTATTAGAAGCATACCCTACGAAAGAGGAGGTAAAGGAAGCAGTTTTCATCTCAAATAAAGATAGTGTGGCAGGCCCCGACTGGTGGAATAATGGATTCTTTCAACATAGCTGGCCCATAATTAAAAAAGAATTAGTTGCTGCCATCTCCTGGATTTTCTTCGGGGTAGAAATTTACAAGGCATGGGCCAATTCTTACATTGTTCTGGTTCCTAAGAAATAAAATTCAAAAACAGGAGAGGACTATAGGCCAATTAGTTTATGTAACACAACATATAAAATCTTGGAAAAAGTTATCCAAAATAGGCTCAGCATGGTTCTCCCAACTGTTATTTCAGCAGAACAATCAGGGTTTGTTAAAAATAAGCTGATGATAGAAAACATCAATCTAGCATCGGAAATAATTAAAGAACTAGGAGTTAAAGACTAGAGGCCATAAATTAATCCTAAAATTAGATTAGTCTAAAGCATTTGATAGAGTTGAATAGGAAACATTATGCTATTTAAGTAGAAAATTGGCATTCTTGGAATTCTGGATAGATTTAATATATAGATGAATTTCTAGTACATGGGTTAAAATACTTATAAATGGATAGGAGGGTAGTGACTTTAAAACTTCAAGAGGTCTTAGACAAGGGGACCCTCTCTCCCCTTCTTTATTTAATATATATCTGGAACTCTTCATTGTAAATTTTAAAAAAGAAATGAGGGAAGGGAAAATCCTCATGTATAAGCAACCAAAAAATACACCTATCGTGTCCTGCTTGGCATATACGGATGATATCATAATTTTCTCTAATGCTAGCAGCCACTCCATGAGAAAAATGATGAGATTTCTAAATATCCTAGAAGAAGAAATCGGGTAGCTACTGAACAATAATAAATGTCAATTTATGATAGCAGAAAAAACCCCGGAAAACATTGCCCAAAAAATAAAAATAATCACATGATTTACTTAAAAGAAAGGTGCATTAATGTACATTGGGTGCCAGATTTATGAGGGTAGATTGAAAGGGGAATACTTAGTTTTTCTAGTAGAAAAGATTAGACAAAAGATTGAAGGTTGGAAGGAAGACCTGCTAAGTATGTCAGGAAGAATAACATTGATTACCTATGTACTGTAAAGTTTGTTGGCGCATGTTTTAATGTCCTTACAGCCTCCAAGGACTATTACAAACAAATTAGAAAAAGAAATGTCGAATTTCTTATGGGGAAAAAATGATAGTAAAAATAAACTCCACTGGAAAAAATGGTCCGATTTATGTTATCCAGTGGAGGAAGCTGGATTGGGCTGTTCAAAATTGAATGATATAGCCAAAGCTTGGGCTTGCAAAAGCTGTTGGAAGATAAAAGATAACAAAAATGGAAGCCTTTGGCGAGATTACATAAAAGCTAGATATGGCCTTGGTAACAATGCCTTTAATAATCTAAAAAGAGCATCAAAAAATTGGAAACTATTGTACAAGCAACAAGATATAGTGGAGAATCATTCTATCTTAACTAAGAGTGGATGGAAATGGACCCTAGATGCACAAGGGAAATTTACATTAAAAAGCATCAAAGGTCTGGTGAGAAATAAAAAAATCTTTCAAGAAATTTATGAAAAAGCTTGGGCTAAGGAGCTTCCACAGAAGATGAATATCTTTATGTTGAAAATGATCTTAAAAGCTATTCTACTCGACGAGAATATTCAAAAGAAAGGAATAAAACAAGCACCCAAATGTGAATGTTGCAATCAAGAAATCGAGAGTCTGGATCACTTATTCTCAACTAGAAAGATAGCTGAAAAGGTATGGGGTAGATTAGAAAAGGATGCAGACATAGAAAAATGCCATGGATCTCTTATAGAAAGATTAAAAAATTGGGGGAGAAATAAAACAAAAAATAAGATAGTAAAATGGATAAGGAACTACATACCACATATCACAATCTGGTGTATATGGAAAGCTAGAAATAAAAGTTGATTTGAAAGTACTCATATGAAAATTATAGATATACTAGAAGAGATGAAGAATGAATGTGCATTTTTTTTGGCTTGTAGCCATATTAAGTTGAGAAGTCTTGGAATGGATGAGAATAAAAGAAAAGAATGGGGCCTCTCAGCAATAATAAAGAAGATTCCAGAAATAAAAATTATTAGATGGGAAAAGCCCCCACAAAATGGTCTAGTGCTAAACACGGATGGTAGCTTTAAGAGAGAGATGGTAGCTACGGAAGGAGGAGTTATAAGAAATAATGAAGGTATAGTTTAAAAAGCATTTACAATGAAAGCCTCTGCCACATCAGCATTGCAAGCAGAGGTTATGGCTTTAAAAAAGAGATTGCAAATATGCAAAGATAATAATCTCCAAAATCTTCGAGTGCAGGTAGATTCGAATCTCTTGGTAAATCTAGTAACAGATAAGATTGAAATGTGGTAATTTGAAGAGGATATATGTAATATAAAAAAATTAATGTGTGAATTAAAAGGACAAATTATACACATATTCAGGGAGGCTAATGCATTAGCAAATAAATTAGCTGATGAGGGAGTAATAAGGGGCTCACAAGAATTTGAGAGTAATAATATTCTAGAAAAGTATAAAGGCATAATAAGATTAGATAAAATAGGATTTCCATATATTAGAGTTCAAAAAAATAAAAATTTAGGCTTAGAACACTTGGAGGGGAGAGTAGAAATAATTATTATGCTTGATTTGTTGGATTTGTGTTTATAAGTAGTTCAGGTGAAAGTCTTGGAGCAGGAAAAGAGCCCCCCTGGTCCTGAGGGGCAGGCATAAAAAGTCAAGCAAGATGAAGGTGCCAGGCGAAGGTAACTTAACTACTGATATTGATAGGTAGGAAGTTTGCTCATTAATTTCAAAAAAGCTAGCACAGTTTACTGCCAACCGTAAGTAGCAGAAGCTAGGAGTTCATCCAGTAAATTAAAAGTAGCATGTGCAGTTTATAGTGTCTGTAAATGGATTGAATAAAATGGTATGTTGTTTGTCTTTCATGTGGTGGGTCTGCTGTTGTAACTTTGTCAGTTATTGTGTGTTGTTTTTTGTTGTAAGCTGTAACAGCTTTTTAGCTGTCTTACACTTTGTTTATGGTTTGGGTCAGGGTCTGTTCATAGAAAGGTAGGCTGTGTCAGCCCTTAGAATACTTCAGAATGCTAAGTAGATGAGGAGGCTGGCCCCAATTTTGAAGAGGAAGATCAAGAGTTAAAAGAGCCAAGAAAACAGAATCTTGGCTCATCTTATGGCTGTATAGATTCCTTGCAATGAAGGTAAAGCTAATGAAGACAGAGACACATGAAGGAGAAAGTGAAGGAAAGAAAAAGCACTCAATGATAAAGGCAAATGATGGCAAAGCTAATGATAAAGACAAATGATGGCAAAGCTAATGAAGATAGCACCCAACGGCAGGACCGCCCGAAGCTGTCTACTTTCTTTATTAGTCCTTATTTTTTCTTTTTATTTGGCCTCACTTGTAAACCGATTGAAAATGTGTTAAGGGGGTGGGGAAAGGGAAGAAAAAGGGGTAGGAGTAGGGCATAATAGATATATTTCGTATGATCTTTATTGTGTAGAATAGTAGCTGAAAAGCGACCAAAGTTACAGCAGAAGAGGCAATGGGGTGGAAGCAATAGAGGCTATAAGGAGAAAAGGCTATGGATTAGCTTGAAGGGAGCTAAGGAGATCACAAAGCTTCCTCCATAGCATCCTCAGGACAGCAAAAAGAATGCACGGAAAACTGAGTCAAGTAAAACTTATTACTAGCTAAATATGTGACTAAAAGAATAAATAGTTTGATAGGATGTAACTAAAGATAAAAATGGGTGTAGGGGAATACGGGTAGCAAAAAAGTAGGTTGTACAAATGGTATTCCTCCGCCGAAAGAAAGGGTCAATAATAATAAAATAAAACTTAAAAAAAAGAGCCTCAAAATCTATGGTTTTTAAGAGGATATTGTGACTTTCTACTTACCTAAGAATTTTTGTAGAATATTAACATAAATAGTTACTATTATTTTTATCTAGTATTAAATATAAATGTTAAATAAATTGTAGTTAAATTTGAAATAGAAAAATTCAATGTGAGTAATTTTTTATTATGAAAAATAAATATTAAAATAATTTTGAGAAATAATAATTACTTAGATATAATTAGATAAAAAGTCTATTGAAATTACTAAAGGTACATGAAATGAAATGGATGGTAATACTATTTACAATATATATTTGACACTAAGTAATTATGTACTATCTAGTGTGGTGGAAAAGAATATAACAAAGAGAATTTGGAATACTTGCATAAGACTATATGAGATAAAGTCACTTCATAATAAGATCTTCTTAAAATGAGATTCTACAATCTCTGAAAAACAAAATCAACTGTAATAACTAATCATATCAACACATTGAATATTTTTTTTCTCAACTTACTATGTTGGGATCATAAAATAAAAAAGTTAAATATGCAGAGATTTTACTTTAAAGTCTATATGATTTGTATAATCAACTCATCATCAATTTGATGAATGGTCTCCTCACAAATTATCTAGTCTTCAATAATATTGCTGCTTCCATCTTAAAAGAAGAATTTAGATACAAAATAAGGAGGTTAGAGATACACATGCATAAAAATTAGAAGCTTTGATATTGATACAAGTGAGATAAATAAAACATGTCATTAGTGGGAGTTAGAATTATGGTAGTTCAAAATCAAGAATTAAGATAAATACAAAGTACAACTTTGAAATGAAAGAACACTTCAAAAAAGATTATTAGTATAAGAAAAAAAGTGAGAATGAAAAATCATCAAATACTCAAGAAAAAGTAGTGAATATCTATGATGATGATATAATCATATATAACAAGGTGATAACAAAAGTTGAAAGCAAAACATAGTTTAGTGATGCGTGGTTACTAGTTTCGGGAGCTTTATCACATGACATTTTGAAATGAATAGTTTCAAAAATATTATCCAATTTTAGAAGGTTCTATTTACATCAATGATGATCATTCTTTGAAGATTTTTAGTATTGATACTATCAAAATATAAATGTTTGATGCTATGGTTCGAAATATAAAAGACAAATAAAAATCTATTATTTTTTGGACAAATAGATAGTCTTGAATATAATACAGGTTAAGAATGAAATGATAAAGATTATGAGAGGTATACTTGTGATTATGAATGGAGAAAAGAATCATAGAAAATCTATCCATGTTTAAAGGAATACAAAGGAAGCTAATGTATATGTTGAATCAATTAATAAAGGAGAAGAGTAAATGATGATGTGGCATCTCAATCTATATCACATGTTAGAACATGGTTCAAAGATTCTCTCTAACAAAAGAATTTATTTCATGACTCAAA
Organism: Sapria himalayana; assembly: GCA_029783825.1. Lineage (NCBI taxonomy): Eukaryota > Viridiplantae > Streptophyta > Magnoliopsida > Malpighiales > Rafflesiaceae > Sapria > Sapria himalayana. Next base: position 61,025 of record JAREIK010003530.1, read on the forward strand.
TTGGTAGATTCACTAATTATGAGCATTATGTTACAAGTAAATAGCATAAATTGGCATTCAGTAGATTAGTTGATATGAATAAATGTATTCTAGATCTGATTCATTCTAATATATAAAAATCATTGCAATATTCCAAGGAGTAGAGTACTTTGTATCTTTTATTAATAATTTATTCAATGATATGTTGGATGTATCCAATCAAGAAGAAGTTGGATGTATTTCTAGTTTTCAAAGACTTTAAAGCATGAGTGTAACTTGAATTTGAGAAAATGATTAAGTATTTGAAGATTGATAATGAACGAGAGTATAAAGATGGTAAATTTTTTTCTCTTTGTAAGTAGAAAGGTATCGAATGATAGTTCATAATCTCATATATAAAACAATAAAATGGAATAACTAAATAATTGAACATAACTTTTATGGATTCACTGGAAGAAATGTTGAGGACTACAAATTTATCTAACTTTTTTGGGTGGAAGTAGCTAATATTGTTTGTTATGTGAAAAATTAGTCACCAATTAATATTATTAATTTAAAGACATCGATGAATATGTGGACTAGTATGCTAATAGACTACTCAACTTTATACTTTTTTTGATGTCTTACTATGTAATGTATATCACCCAAGAAAGAATAAAGTTAGATCTAAGATCCAGAAAGTATATATTCTTAGGGTATGCTAAAGAAGTACATGGATATCATTTATGGGATCCTACTACCCATAAGGTAATAATTAGTAGAGTTGTAATCTTTTTAGAAAATAAACTACAAAGAATAAGTGAAAATGATAGCACAATGAAAAAAAATAGAGACTACAAAGTACAATTGTATAAATGGAAAATAATATTTCACAAGAAACTCTAGTAATTATAAAGGATGTGCCAGGGTAAGAGGTTCAAGACCAAGTCAAGTTTGAGGCTCTAAAAGTTAGTCAACTAATTTGTAATAATAGGTTGCTAGCTTGATACTCATAATATATTACAAATAGACATATCATAGATTGTCTTTTAAAATAGGATAGAAAATTATTAATATTTCATGAAGCAACAAGTAGATCATATGCAACTTTATGGATAATAAAAATGAAGGAAAAAATTGAAGATCTATACAAAAATAAGGCTTGAAAGTTAGTAAAATTATCATATAAAAAATCATTGAAAATAAATGGGTCTAGAAGATCAAATAAGATATCAATGATAAATTAGAACTATATCATATAAAATTTGAGTTGAAAGAAAATGCTCAAAAAAAGTCATTAACTCCAATGAGATTTTTTTTCTAATATCTATGTTACAATAATCAAAGTTTATTTCTTCATGTGGAACTCAAAGAAGAAATTTATATACTTTAGCAAAATAGTTTTGCTAAAACAAGCAAGAAAAACTTGGTTCATAAGTTGATCAAATCACTATATGGTCTCAAAGAGGTGCTGAAGTATTGGTATAAGTGATATGATTCATTCATCATTTGCCTTATGTACAATAAGCTCAGTTCAAACTATTGTACGTACTATAAAAGTTTTGATGATAAAGATGATTTCATCATTATATTATTGTATGCGATTGATGTGTTGATAGCAAACCATAAAAAATATCAAATCTAATAATTAAAGATTTAGTTGGCTAGAAATTTGATATTAAGGACTTGGGACTAGTAAACAAAAATCTATAAATGTAGATTTACCAAGACAGAAACAACAAGAAGATTTGGGTTTTTCAAGAAAATTATCTTACCAAGATCTTGTGATACTTCAACATACAAGAGAGTATAGCTAATTTCTACCCTACTACTTATTAATTTCATGTTGATCTCAAGTATCTATTTTAGCACAAAAGAAGAGAGGATGAAGATGTATCAAGTACCATATACATTTATAGTAGGAAGTTGATATTTACTATAATTTTGTACAAGACTATACATTCCAAAAATAATGAGAGTGCTTAGTTGATTCATAGAAAATCTTAATATATAGCATTAGAAAGTACTATGGAAAGGATTCTCAGATATATTAGAGGAACCCCAAATACTATATTATGTTATAAATGCTCAGACCTTATTTTAGAGGTTATTTTGATATAGACTATGGTGGTGATATTGATAATAACAAGTCTACCATGAATTATATTTTCACTCTTGCTAGAGGAGTTGTAAATTGAGTTTCAAAACTACCATGTATTGTGTCTTCTTCAATAGAGATAAAATATATTGTAAGCCAATATAGAAGAAATCTAGTTGTAGATGCTATTGGAAGAGTATGAATATAAACAAAAAAATATATTTTATTTTGTGATCGTTAAAGTGCTCTGCACATAGCATAGAATTTAGTATTCTACTCAAAGACAAACCATATCAGAGTATAATATCATTATGTACGAGAAAAAATAGAAGAATGAAGTATGGATATGTAAAAGATTCATACTAATTAGAACCTAACGGATGTTATGACCAAATCAATCAATATTGATATGTTTGTATCAGTATTGATTGATAAGTAAGCATGAAGTTGACAAGTGAGAAAAGTGAATTTCAAGTGTGATAATATAAAATCAAAGTATGTGGGTAGATGAAACTGAAATATCACCTAGATCACATTGGCGATGCATTTGAGATTTCTAATTTTTCTTCTATAAAAGGAGGATTTTCTTTTATTGTAAATCATCTCAATCCCAAGTCTTTTTTAGTTTATATTTCATTTATTATCTTATTTATTTTATTGTTTTGAGGTTAAATTTTCTATTTTCAAATTATTTCCATGGGTTCTATAACATGTGGATAGAAACCCCAACTCAATATGATCCAAAAAATGTGGGTCGGAACCCAATAGTTATCAAAAAAAATTCAATTCGCCTCATCTCATTCTTTCTTATTCTCCTCTCTAGATCTTGTTTTTGTCTCTTCCTCTTCAAATTACCAAAAATTTAACAATCATGTCGGCTCTCTTCTCATCTTTATAATCATAACATCATTTTTTTTGGCAAGAATCTTAACTTGCAAAAATAATATTGTCCATGAAATATATCATCATATCTACTCAATGCAAAATGTAGATTTTATGTTTATGATGTAAATATTATTATGTACCTATATATAAAGTGAAAATATATAGTCTATATATACAATATTATTTATAAATATATGCATACAATAATATGAATATTTATATAGATACGAACATATGTATACATACATACCCACACAAACACACATAGCCACACATACAATAGTATGCACACACACACACACACATGCACACAAGAAAATATGCATGCCTAGATATATCTAAGAAGAAACATAGAATAATATATTAAAATATGATGCATTAAATCATAGACAAACCTAGTTTAGTCATTACATCATTGAATCTGGATCTATTCTATGTTTAATAACCTCTTTTATTAATAATCATGAGTTTAAAAGAAAAAGAATTAAATAGATTGATTACTAGTATGAGTTTTTCATTTAAATTTGTAGAAGATTCTATACTAATATATTTATGCAAAAATATGTCCAATTCTCTTATATTAATATCCTTAGGTTAATATGTCAACTTCATACTATAAAAAAAATTTAATTTGATATAGATTTAACAATTTATGATCTTAGAAAACATAATAGATTATTGTCAGTGATATCCATATATGGAGTACTCATAAAAATATATTTTCATATATATCATATATAAGTATCTAATGATCATCTTTGTGGAATATAAAAATCAAAATAAAATGTATAGTATCATATTTAATATTACTACAAATAATAATATTACAATAAATTTATTTGTATGAATCATCATAGGAGAGTATGCTAGTGAGGAATTTCATGTTAGATGACTGAATCATAAAATATATTTATTGTACAAGCTAGTTTAAAATTAGTTTTGTAGCCATTTGAACTTATTCTAAATCTAATAAATTTAGCAACATTTCTAGCAAAATATAAGAATTCAAACTTGATTCCTAATATCATTATAATTCAATATATCATATATTGAATTCATGTGTTGACTACTAATATATTATATCTTTTTTTATGTATAGTAAAACATTGTTGTCATAATAAATGTATAATATTGAGAACAAAGATTCTTAATTTTAAAATTCTTATTAGATTGTTTATCATATGATGAATTTGTATCCTTTAATGCGAAAGTATTTAAATATTTAGGAGAATTATGTTTTAGGGTGTTAAAATAGTATATAAATAGAAGGATGTAGCAAAATTTGTAAGCTAAATGAGAAGGTATTTAAAATGTATAAAATTAGTAGAAATGATTTAAAAAAAATTTAAATGTTTATAGTATCCTTTAACGTATTATTTAATTATTTTTATTCTATGATGTGGGTTGAATTATTTTTCATAGAAAACATAATATATGACACACTCTCTCATCCTTCACTTTCCCTCTCTTCATCTCTCCCACCTCTCTCTCTCACCCTCTCTTCTTCTCTTTCTCTCTGTTCACAACATAAATATATATATGTTGCATATGTAATTATTATAAAGATATATAACATCAATGTATATACATTGATATGAACCTCACTAAAATTAATGAAACCAATGATCAAATATAGTGACCAAAACATCCTACATTCTACAATTAGATATAAATAAAAAAACTTCAACTCGTTGCTTATACAGATGCAAGAACCTTGGTATAGTAATAACACCATAATTAATTATGAAGGATTGATTGATAAGTCAAATATAAATGTCACATGAAATTCTAATAATTCAAAAAGTTCTCAAAAAACCTAGCAGTTTACTTTACCAGAAAATTATCTTTTATTTCATTACACAAACTGATATATATAAAGTATTTGAGACATCCCCTCAAACTATGTAATAATTGTAAATCTTAATAATTTGAATTATATAATAAATAAATTAAAAGAAAAGACAAAAGAAAAGAAATATAATGATTATGTTCCATAATCATTACAAACACTCAAAACATAAATAAAATACTTATATTTCTTGAAGCACTCCCACAAATCTTTACACATCATCCATAATCATTAACAACTATAATGATATGGATTAGAGCTCTTTGAACCAGAGTAGGGCTCAAGTATTTTTGATCTAGGCTATATTTATTGAATGAGGCCATTGTCATTGGCCTCATAATGGGCCCAATTGCTATAACTAATAAATATTTAAATTGTTTTCTCTTGATAACACATCATTCTCCCTCTCTCTTCAAATGGATTTGATCTGGAATCATATAGATCAGTTAGATTGAAATTATTTTTCCGCACACAAAGTTTACTTCCTATTTAATTCTTTTAATACGTGGGAATCTATTGGTAGATAATAAAACTCAAAAAAAAGGCAAATAACTATTATATTTATGATCATTTGAAAAAACCACTTTGTAAGGAAGTAAAAATAAGGTTTTGTTACCAATGGTGTCTTTGTCCGAGTGGCTAAGGAGGAGGTACTCCAGGAGAGAGGACTTGGGTTCAAATCCTTACTCTGCGTATGTGAAACTGTGCCTCCCAAAAAAACCTCTTAAGGGGTTGGGCCCAATGAGGGTATTCTAGGGTATAGGGTCTGGCAAGCGGTGGGGCCAGTCAGTATAAAAAGCTTATTCGAACCTTAGTTTTTTATTTATCAAAAAAAATAAGGTTTTGTTTTCATTTTTTAGTGTGAATGCCATTCTCAAAAATTACTCTTTTTTCACTGACATCTTTATTATGTTTCTTTTTCTCAATAAGTTTTTTAAAGGTATCAATTGGACTGGGTAGTCTGAGCATGACATTAGGCACTACTTAATCTAGCCATGCCTGATACAAAATGACATAGTTTAGAGCCATGCCTGATACAACATGACATAGTTAAGAGCCATGCCTGATACGACATGACATAGTTTAGAGCCATGCTAGAACTAGCTTCATGCAAGCCCATGACATGACTTTGGCTTTGCTAGGGTATAGGGCCGCGCAAGCGGTGGGGCCAGTCAGTATAAAAAGCTTATTCGAACCTTAGTTATTTATTTATCAAAAAAAATAAGGTTTTGTTTTCATTTTTTAGTGTGAATGCCATTCTCAAAAATTACTCTTTTTTCACTGACATCTTTATTATGTTTCTTTTTCTCAATAAGTTTTTTAAAGGTATCAATTGGACTGGGTAGTCTGAGCATGACATTAGACACTACTTAATCTAGCCATGCCTGATACAAAATGACATAGTTTAGAGCCATGCCTGATACAACATGACATAGTTTAGAGCCATGCCTGATACAACATGACATAGTTTAGAGCCATGCTAGAACTAGCTTCATGCACGCCCATGACATGAATTTGGCTTTGCAAGGGTATAGGGCCGCGCAAGTGGTGGGGCCAGTTAGTATAAAAAGCTTATTCGAACCTTAGTTTTTTATTTATCAAAAAAAAATAAGGTTTTGTTTTCATTTTTTAGTGTGAATGCCATTCTCAAAAATTACTCTTTTTTCACTAACATCTTTATTATGTTTTTTTTCTCAATAAGTTTTTTAAAGGTATCAATTGGACTGGGTAGTCTTAGCATGACATTAGGCACTACTTAATCTAGCCATGCCTAATACGAAATGACATAGTTTAGAGCCATGCCTGATACAACATGACATAGTTAAGAGCCATGCCTGATACGCCATGACATAGTTTAGAGCCATGCTAGAACTAGCTTCATGCAAGCCCATGGCATGACTTTGGCTTTGCTAGGCTAAAGTTTTTAAGATGAGAGGCATGACTTGGTACGATGGCCCATGTGGCCAATTTTGGCCCGAAAAAGCAAACATGCTAGAACTAGGTTTGTCCATGCTAGCTTGATTTGTTCCAAGCTAGCCTGGGATCTAGGCTAGCCTGGACTGAACATAGGCTAACCATGAATAAACTAGGCTAGCCTAGAATGAATCTAGGATAGCTTAGAATGAACCAAGATAGCTTGGCCAGGAACGACCCAGCTTGGCATGACCTAAGCAAAAGGCGTGCCAACAGGCCAAGCCAGATTGCCTATTTTTAGAGCCATGTCAACATCGCATGGCATGTGAGAAAAACTATGTCGTGCTAGGATAGACACGATGATTAGATGGGCCTAAAAAAAATAAGTCATACTAGTACGACACCACGAATTTGATACCTTTAAATTTCTTAAATATTTTTTATTTCTTCCATAATTTCTTTTTTCTCAATATCTTGTTTTTCTTTAATAATTTCTTTTTTATCATTATTTTCCTCAACTTTTTTCTCAATATCTTTTTTATCCTTTTTCCCAATAATTTTTGTTTCTTTTTTTCTTTTTTTTTTCTATTTAACATTTTATTTTTTAACTTTTCTATCATCAATTTTTTTATCATCAATAATTAAATGACATAGCTTTTTAGTAATAGGGCAATAGATGGAACATATTTTCCATTTGTTTTTCTTTACTATCTTGGTTTACCTTGCACCATGTGATAAGCATCTTTTCAATAGCACCATTGAACTCTTCTTTCTTACATTACCTTCCAAAACTTTGATAATATCTATCTATATCTTTCTTTTACTAGATGTTGCCCACCATATTTAGACCATTTTGTGACTGATCTAAATAGGTACGCTTCATACAATCCAACATTCATAAATATGGTTGACTTCTAATCTCATCACATAACTTACCTTGCTTAGCATTTCTTTCATAAATAGGTTGTAATTAGCAACTTGTATGAAAAAGTGCATAATATTATGAGACAGTTTCAAAAGAAAAAATTTGATTCTCAGTTTTAACAAAAAAGGAAAAAATGAGATCTAAGCTTAGAGTTGATCTCTAACACCAAATAATATGAACCTCATAATAATTAACGAGACTCATGATCAGATTTAGTGACCAAAATCATTTTACAATTAGATTTGTATTAGAATGCCTCAACTCATTACTTATACAAAAGCAAGAATATTGGTATAATGATGATGGCGCAATCAATCATAAATAATTGACTGATAAGTTAAACTTTAATAGCATAGGAAATCTTGATAGTTCAAAAATTTCTCAAGGAACCAAAGAGTTTACTCTCACCATAATATTATCTTTTTCATTCCACAAAATGATATATATATATATATATAGTATTTGAAATGCCCATTCCAACTAGGTAATAATTAAAATTTCCAATAATTATATAATAAAATAAACTAAAAAAAAGAGTAATGTAAAGGATTTAATAATTATGTAGCAAAATCATTATTTACATTAAAAACATAAATACAATACTTATATTTCTTAAAACACTTCCACGTGTCTTTATATATCATTTATAATCATTGAAAACTATAATGATATGGATTAGGCATCTTAGAACTAGAGTAGGGCCCAAACCCTATGATCTAGTTCATCTTTGTTGAATGAATCCAATGCCATTGGTCTTGTAAGGGACTCAGTTCCTATAAGTAATAAACATATTACATGTTTTGCATATATAGTATAAATTAACATGTATGCACACCATATATCATTGTGTGTATTTATATATATAATGCAATACATACATACATACATATATATATATATACATATATATATATTAAAAAATTAATTTTATTAATAATAAAAAAGGATACATGAATCAGTTAACTATATTGCTAAAGCATATTAGAAAATAAAACCTTTTCTATATATATATATATATATATATATATATATATATATATATATATATATATATATATATATTAGAAAATTAATTTTATTAATAATAAAAAAGGATACATAAACCAGTTAACTATATTGCTAAAGCCTATTAGAAAATAAAACCTTTTCTCAAGTGGGCTCATATGCTCCGTGAGTACAATTAAGGCCCACAAAAAAAATGTTGGGCCAATAAAACACAGATTTTTTCTTGACACATTTGAAAATGGGCATTAGATTCTAAAGATACTCCCTACTAAAACTATTTTGCTGATTCCAATAGTCATAAAGCTGAATACATTTTCCATAAATTAATTGACATTGTTAGGTAAGAGCATGCATAATTTTATGTTACAATATGCACATTTTTAGATAATACTTCCAACTGAAGTTTTTATTTCTAGAAAACAATATGCATAATTATGCCAAATACTAATTATTTGAGTATATTAGGAAAGTGTTTGAAATTTAAGTCCAGCTAGCATATAAATGCAAGGATAACTCTCCTTTACTAAAATTATTACTTCATAGCCAACCCCTATTTTAGTGGTTATTTGCTCACAATACCATTAACCAGCTTATCCCAACAATCTCATACATATATATCCAAACGTATATATAAAATTTTTAATCATAATTAATTAATTCTTTTGTAGCCCATACAAATATAGTATTTTTTATACATTTTGATTTTGACGAACATTATCTAACTAAAATTGAAGTTTTAATTGATGCACCACAAAATAATTAATTAACACATTTTACAAAAAAAATATACACATAAAATATTTATAATAGTAATTTAAAAAAGATAAAGGTGTCAAACACCACTAATGCAACATTTGTCCATGTGTTTAGCAAGCACCTTAAAATCTTCCTATTGTAAATAAAGTTGCTCCTATCCCTTCTTTATCCTTATGTATACATAATTTAGTATATCTAGTCAGATATTTTGTTGAATTAATTGAGTAATTATCAGAGGCTCATATATAACTAGCACATGATGGGAACTCGATTCTTTTGCATACATATCAGCAGCTACGAAGTTTGTTTCCTCATAACAATATGATAAGGATATTATGATATCTTATATACTCATCCTAAGTTTTTTAATCATATATGATCATGCCTATTGTCATTTTCAATTGTTTTTTAAAACCTAGTATACAAATTTATAGTCTACATATCAATCTCCAATTGACTATGTTATAAATATTTCTTCCTCCTCTTGCTTCTTTTCTTATTATTATTATTATTATTATTATTATTATTATTATTCTTCTTCTTCTTCTTCTTCTTCTTCTTCTCCTTCACCTTCTTCTTCTTCTCCTTCTTATTCTCCTTCTCCTTCTCCTTCTTCTCCTTCCTATTCTCGTTCTACTACTACTACTTCTTCTTCTTCTCATTCTTCTTCTTCTTCTTCTCATTCTTCTTCTTCTTCTTCTCATTCTTCTTCTTCTTCTTCTTCTTCTATTACTTCTTCCTATTCTTTTTCTTCAGCTTCATTTTTTTTTCTTCTTTTTATATTTCTTCTTCAACTTCTTCTTCTTCTTTTTATTTTTTCTCCTACTAATTCTTTTTCTTTTTTTTGCTTCTCATTCTTCATCTCTTTCTTCTACTTCTTCTCCTTCTTATTCTTCTTCAACTTTTTCTTCTTATCCTTCTTGTTTTACTTCTTCTTCTTTTCCTCCACATTCTTCTTCTCCTTCTTCTTCTTCTTCTTCTCATTTTTCTTCTTCTTCATCTTCTTCTCCTCCTTTTTATTCTATTTCTTCTTCTTCTTCTTCTTCTTCTTCTTCTTCTTCTTCTCCTCCTCCTCCTCCTCCTCCTCCTCCTCCTCCTCCTCCTCCTCATTCTTCTTTTTCTTATTCGTCTTTTTCTTCTACTTCTTTTTCTCCTATTTCTTCTTCTCATTTTTATTATTCTTCTCCTTCTTATTCTCCTCCTTTTTTAGCTTCTTCTTCTTCTTCTTCTTCTTCTTTTGTTTCTCCTTCTTCTTCTTCTTCTTTTGTTTCTCCTTCTTCTTCTTTTTCTTCTTCTTCTTTTGTTTCTCCTTCTTCTTCTTCTCCTTCTTCTTCTTCTTCTTCTTCTTCTTCTTCTTCTTCTTCTTTTGTTTCTCCTTCTTCTTCTTCTTCTTCTTCTTCTTCTTCTTCTTTTGTTTCTCCTTTTTTTATAAAGCTCGTTTTATTATTAATAACCCTCTCTTTTGGCGGAGGAATACCGTTTGTACATGCTAAATCTACCCATTTCCCTTTTAAACCCGAATACTAAAGCTAGAAATATGTAACAATCAAGTATTTAAATAACTCATAAACTTTCCTAACTTTTATATTTAAAGACATGTTTCTTCTTCTTTATTTGTGCATCCTTATAATTATACATCTCTTTTTTCTTAAAAGATCTTGCTATGAAGGATGCTTCCAGTATTGATCTTTGTATAGATCTTTCCCATTCTGTATTTAGAGCTTTAAATCTTTGTAGATGACTTGTTCAATCAGCTCCAACCAGCCTGCTCCCTTGTAGCTTCAACAATCCAGAATCGGCAGTCCAGAATCTACATTTCAAATCTGTTGTCCATGCACATTCTTTATCATTTGAGTGTGTCTTGTCCATATTATATTTATGCATTTCCACTTGTGATATAACTGTTATCCTGCAAGAAAAAAGAGTATCATGTTCTTTTGAAAAGAAGGACCTTTACTTACCTTCCTTCTACACATTACAACGAGGAGACTCTATCTCTTTGTGGCCTCCTCTTGATTAGAAGTATTCCCAGCTATCTTCACTTTGATGATTTCAGAATGATGCTTTCATTGAATATCTAACAAAG
>JAREIK010003530.1:75000-117500 GCA_029783825.1 Sapria himalayana
CTATTTATCCCTTTTAACCACACCGACCCAATCTACCCTGTAACCCTTACAATTAATTACAAACTCTACCAATACAGGTACATATCAATGTTAAACAGACTCCAGAATAAAATAACAGAGTATTTTCCCATCGCTCCTTAGCTTCAAAAGTTCCAGTGCTTGGCCCTTCTTTGGGTTATATCCAACTCCGCGAGGGCTTTTCTTCGATGTATTATATCTCTCCTATTTAAACAAACTATTCCAAATAATCTACAATGCTCATCAATTTATTTTACTTTTAGATAAAACCCAAAACAGTAATCCAAAAGGATATAAGATACTTCCCCCTCCAGCTAGAGAACTTCGTGCTTATCCGGTCCGCTATTCTACACGCTTAGAAATCTACTTTTATCTAAAATTCAACTCCAGAAACATAACAGCCACACCAACAGCTATTATGCATCAAAAACATAACAGAACCTACAATTCTGAACATAACACAGCACAAAACTTGTAATATAGTAAGTCAGCATGCTGTTATTCTCCCCTCAGAGCCGAGAAGTAATGTATAATATTCAAAAGGAATACTCTTCATTACCATAATACTGCCAAAATTCCCTCAGGACCGAGGAAATGTCTGCCAAAACAACACATAGTAGCACTGAACAACACACACACACTGTAATTATATATACAGCATATAAATCCAACATGAAATATAAACTGCATCACATGACAACACTAATCCTTGTAGGTATACTAGCAGCACACTACAATTCTATAACAAGCATATAATAATCCAACATGAAATATAAACTGCAATTCTATAAAACCATATAGAATGATATAAGATACTTCCACCTCCAACCAGAGAACTTCATGTTTATCCGGTCCGCTATTCTGCAAGCTATCTACTTTTATCTAAAATTCAACTCCATAAACATAACATCCACACCAACAGCTATTCTACATCAAGAACATATAACAGAACCTGCAATTCTGAACATAACACAACACAAAACTTGTAATATAGTAAGTCAGTATGCTGTTATTCTCTCCTCAGAGCCGGGAAGTAATGTTTAATATTCAAAAGGAATACTCTTCATTACCATAATACTGCCAATACCTTTCCTCATGACCAGGGAAATGTCTACCAGAACAGCACATACAGCACTGAACAACACACACACACTGCAATTCTATATACAGCATATAAATCCAACATGAAATATACATTACAGCACATGACAACACTAATCCTTGTAGGTATACTAGCAGCACACTGCAATTCTATAAAAAGCATATAATAATCCAACATGAAATATAAACTGCAATTCTATAAAAGCATATACTAGTAGCACAAACACCAAGACCACATAACAGAATTCTATAAACTGCAATTCTATAACCACATAAAATATAGCTGCACATTAGCCTTCCCTCAGGACCGGGGTGTAATATATAATAATCGAGCGCAAGTTAAGTTTTATTACCATAATACTGCCACTCCCCTCAGAACCGGGGATTTCTACATAATATATAATGCCTACCATAAACACCCCTCCAGACCAGGATGCTTTATATGTGTCAAGCAAAATCTTATTCTGTTATCATTAATCGTACTAATACCTCCCCCCAGGATAGGGTTACCTACCTCATCTGGAGAGTGAATGGTACCTGCTAAGCACTAAACTAAATGATAAGTAATGTCTCCACCTAGTTCAAACCTTATTCAGTTAAGCCTTATAATTTTACCTCTTGTTTATTCTAATATATGGATAACCTATTCCATCCAAATTAATTAATCCTTTATATCTTTCAGGAATGTTATTTTCTTCAAATTCCTGCAAGCCTTTATTAGCGCCTTCCTTCGTTAATTTATCTGCTAATGCGTTCGCCTCTCTAAATATATGTGTTATCTCTCCTTTCAGTTCTACTAGCATATTTTTTATTTTTTCAATTTCTAATTCAAACTTCCATAGTTGTATTTTTTTTCCCACTAGCTCTACCAAAATTCTCGAGTCTGCTTGCACTTGCAAGTTCGAATAGTTATTTTCTTTGCAAATTAGCAATCCCTTGTGCAAGGCTATTATTTCTGAGTGTAGTGCTGAAAAAGCTATTTCTCTTATTCTGAATGCCTTGATTACTCTTCCATCATCATTTCTTATCACTCCTCCACCCACTGCCATTCCCATGTCTTTTTTGAAACTTCCATCCGTGTTAAGCGCCAATGCACCTTGTGGGGGCTTTTCCCAACAAGTTATTTTTATCATTGGCAATTTTTTTCTTTTAGTAACTTAACCCCATACCTTTATCTTGTCTTTTTCTGATCCTAAATTCCTAAGCCTAATCGGACTGCAAGCTGAGATAAAAGAGATTTCCCTTCTAATTTCTTCTATGATAGATTTAGCACTCATTAAACAACCAGTGAATCTGCTGGCATTTCTGGCCTTCCACAGGCACCAAACTGCTACATTTGGTATATATTCTTTTAACCATTTAAGAACTTTATTCTTTGTGTGTTTATTATCCCAAAATTTTAGTCTATCCTTAAGTCTGCATGTACGCTCTTCTAATTCTACCTCTTTTTCTAAATTATTTCATACCTTTTTAGCTATTTTCCCTGTAGAAAATAAGTGATTTCTAGTTTCTATGTCTTGTTGATAGCATTCACAGCATGATGCCAGTCTTATACCTTTTTTTGTATATTTTCATCCACTAGGATGGCATTAGAGAGAAGTTTCCACATAAAAACATTTATTTTTTGTGGAATATGTTTTACCCATATCTTTTCAAACATCGCTACATGTGCTTTCCTATTTCTAACTAGCTGCTTCGCACTACTTAATGTAAATTTTCCATGTGGGGTTAAGGACCATTTCCACCCATAATTGGTGAGAATTGAATGCTTCTCCACTGTACATTGCTGCTTGCGCATAACTTTCCAAATGTTGGATGCCTTATTTGGATTTCTAAGTATTTTATTACCTATGTCATATCTAGCTTTTATATATGCTGTCCATAGGCTATTCTTTTCCTTTAGTCTCCACCAATTTTTGCAGGCCCAAGCGTTGCCTGCATCATTTAAGCTAGAAAAGCCTAAACCTATTTCATCCTTTGGATAACACAATTCTTTCTATTTTTTTCTTGTGAAGCTTAGTTTTCCCTTCATTTTTAACCCATTAAATTAGACATTTCTTTTTCTATCTTGTTTATAATTATTTTTGGAGGCTTGATTTCCATTAAGATATGAGCTAATGAACTTTCTAACACATGTGTGATCAATGTAATTCTTCCTGCCATGCTTAGCATGTTCTCTTTCCAGCCCGCAATCTTTATTTTTATTTTTTCCACCAAGAAGGTTAAATATTCTTATTTGACCCTTCCTTCATATATCGGACATCCTAAGTTAATTATCGCTCCTTTTACTTATGGTAAACCCATAATTCTACTACATTTATGAGCGGAATTTTCAGAAACTTTTTTCGCGATGATAAATTGGCACTTGTTTTTATTTACCTTTTGTCTTGTTTCTTCCTCTAATGTTTGTGTGAGACTCATCAGGTTTCTCAAGGAACTACTGCTAGCATTTATGAAATAATACCATCATCTGCATAAGCCAAGCAACTTACCGTCAGTGTATGTCTAGGCTTCTTAAAAGGTAAGATGGAACTCATTCTTATTTTTTCTTTCAAATTAACAATAAATAATTCTAAATACATATTAAATAATGACGGAGAAAGTGGATCTCCTTGCGTGAGGCCTCTGCGTGGTTTAAATTCTTCACCTATCCTTCCATTGATTAGAATCTTCACCCATAAACTCGAAACACTTCTATACATCAAATCTATCCAATATTTAGTAAAACCCATTTTTCTCATAATATAACATAATGTGTCCCACTCAACTCTATCAAAATCTTTGGACAGGTCGAGTTTTAGTATTATATTATTTCCTCTTACTTTTGCCCCTATTTCTCTTATCATTTCCGAAGCAAGATTGATGTTTTCTATCATTAGCCTATTCTTTACAAAACCTACTTGTTCTACCGAGATTATATTCAGGAGAACTCTACTTAATCTATTTGGAAGAATTTTTACTAGTTTCTTGTACACTGTATTACATAAACTAATCGGTCTAAAGTCTTCTCCTCTTTGCGGGTTTGCTTTCTTTGGAATAATACAATATATGAGTTAGCCCATGATTTTGTAATATTTGCGCCCGTAAGGATCCAGGCAATTGCTTTAGTTAGATCTTTTTTAATGATAGGCCAGCAATGTTGAAAGAAGCCATTATTCCAACCATTTGGTCCTGGAGCACTGTCTTTATTGGCACCAAATACTGCCTCTCTTACTTCTTCTTCTTTTGGTATTTCTTCTAGCATTTTATTATCTTCTACCGTAACTTTCTTCTCTATGTTATCTATTAGGGTTTGGCCGCTACACATACTTGAATCACCTAAGTGACTTTTAAAGCAGTATTCTAATTCATGTATTATTTCGTCTTCCTTGTCTATCCATGACCCATTACTGTTCTGTAGCGCTTTTATTTTGAGCTTTTGATTTTTTATTTTTGCCATTATGTTGAAAAATTTTGTCTTTTTATCACCATCTTTTAACCATTTAATTCTCGATTTTTGTTTCCAAAATACTTCTTCCATATGTATTTTTAATCTTAGTTCAGCCTTTGCTTTGCTAAGCTCCATTCTCAAGGTCTCATCCAAACTTTTTTCATATTCTATTTCTAAGGAAGCAATTTTCTGATCTACTTCTTGTATATTTTTAAATATGTTCCCAAAATACTCCTTATTCCATTTAAAGAGAGCAAGTATTAAATTTCATAAATTTTGAGCTAATATTTGCATTGGGTTACCCACCACCTGATTTTCCCATGATCCCCTTACAATTTTATCAAAATCTTTATGCAATCCCCACATGTTTTGAAACCTAAAACCTTTATATCTTGTTTCACTTTTATGAGTTGTCAGCAGCATCGGGCTGTGATCTGAGCAGGTCCTACTTAAATGTTTAACTGTTATTCTTCCAAGCTTATCTACCCATTGTGGATTGTATAAGATACGGTCTAGCCTAGACCAGATTGCCCCTCTGGTCTTCCAGTTATTACACCATGTGAAGTCTGATCCTATATATTCTGCCTCCATTAGATTAGCATTAGCAATAGCTTCATTGAATTGGGCTATTGCCCCCTGATCAGGTGGTCTTCCTCCTTTTTTTTCTTTTCTATTTCTAATGACATTAAAATCTCCTCCTATAATCCATGGAATATTATTTCTAGCTATCTTTTCCATTTCCCTCCATAAGGCTTTCCTTTCTTCCTTCGTGTTTTTTGCATATACTGCTGAGTATAATGCCTCTGTCTAATTTTTAATTTTAAAATTAAATATCTGTTCCGTCTCCATCAATATTTTAATATCTACTATGTTATGCCACATAACTCATATCTTGCTGTTAGAATTTGAAAAAGCCTTATGTAACTTTAACATGTGCTTGTATTTCTCTAGAACATTATTATTAACTAGAGGTTCCGTTAAAATTACAATTTTTAGCTTATACATTTAAATTATGTTTTTAATTCTATTTATTGTAGGGGAGTTTGCAATCCCTCTTATGTTCCGGTACAAGCAATTATACATTTAGGAGAATCTAGCTTGCACTCTAGTTATACGTTTAGTATTTTTTAGCGGCTTGCTTGAACTAGGTGGGGCTGCATCACGTTTTTCTACTATATCAATTTTTTCTAAGTCTTTTCTCATTTTCTTGATTTCATGCAAGACGTTTTGCCTATTTTGTAAAACAGACTATGGCATG
Organism: Sapria himalayana; assembly: GCA_029783825.1. Taxonomy (NCBI): domain Eukaryota; kingdom Viridiplantae; phylum Streptophyta; class Magnoliopsida; order Malpighiales; family Rafflesiaceae; genus Sapria; species Sapria himalayana. The sequence continues at coordinate 80,808 of JAREIK010003530.1, forward strand.
AGCTAGACTTTCTGCCCTAAGTCGTCTAGGGTCAGTGCATTTCTATTTTCCTTGCTTTTCCTCTCAGCTGGCCAGCTCTTTATTTCCAGCTCATTTTTTATAAGGAGGTCATCTTCCTCCCAGTCATACTCGACATTTCTTCTTCCTCTAGGTGCTGCACTCTTCTTACCTTTCCAGCACTCTAGCCCTGCCTCAGTCCCCTCTTCTATGTTGTTTAACCACCTTCTTATTTCCTCTCTCTTATGTTTTTGCAGTCTTTTGTTTACTCTATTCTTCTTTATCTCCTTAATATCTATATCTTCCCCCTCTATGGACTTTCACCATACCCTCTTTTTTCTTTTAACCCCCATCTCCCCCTCTCTTCTATCCCCTCTTACAGCACCTCTTCCTGCCCACTCTTCTCCTCATATTCCCCCCTTTCTTCTCTTCTACCCGTGCTTTCCTTTGCTGGATCCTCTACTTTCTCCTCCTTGTTACTCTCATCTATCTTAATACTCTTCTTAACCAATTATTCCTTGATTCTTCTAATCTCCTTACTAACTTCATCTCCCCCCCTAGTATCCCTTATTATACAATGGTCTTGATTATGCCCGAGTTTTGAGCAATTGAGGCAGTAAAGAGGCATGGATTCTGGAACAAGGTATTGCCAGAATCCTTCCTCAAGGTTAATGCCTACCCATATTCTGTGTGGTGGGGGATTTTTCAGGTCAGTCTCCACACAAACTCTTGCGACACTTGGCCTGGTTAGACAGGCTGTCGCTTCATCCAATAGCCATGGCTTACCCAAACAAAGTGTTATGGAGTGCAAGGCTTGCTTGTTGAAGAGATGAAGAGGCAGTTTAGGTAGCGAAAACCATACCAAGGATTTCGAGGATTCTTCAAATGGAGAGAAGTTAGGCGCCCACTTGAAGACCTGCATGGGATAGCCTGCTATGTTCCACGTACCTCGAATCCAAACACTGAGGAAGTCGTCTTCCTCGTTAAACTATAACATTGTATGCTTTCCATCATAGTTTGCAATTTTAACCATTTGCCGAAGCTTTAACGAAGCAATAAAGTCATATAATTCTTTATATCCCGGTCTGCCATGGGAAAATTTTTCTACAAGGGTGAGATTGAATGCATCAGCCAGCATTTTCATCTCCCTTGCTTCAAAGATCACTGTCGGCTCTCCATTCTTTGCATCATACGTCATAAAAAATTGTGTGGATTCTTTTGAAGATGAAGAGAATGATTTCTTCTCGAAGAGAGAAGTAATTTTGTCCATTATCCAGCTTCGAATCAAGCTTTCTTGCTCAGAAATGTAGGGGTTCTCTCTGCGCGAAGAGAGAAATCGAGAGAAATCGAAGAGGTTTTATTATATCTTCATCATCATATTATTTTTATTCTTCTACTTAATCTTATTCTTCTTTTTCTTTTCTCCTTTTTGTACATTTTTATCATTTTGTTTCTTGTTTTTTGCTTGTTGTTCATCTTCTTGTTCTCCTTCTACTTTTTCTTCTTATTTATCTTCTTCTTCAACTACTCCTTCTCAATCTTATTATTCTTCTTCTCCTTCTCAATATTCTTCTTCTCAATATTTTTATTCTTCTCCTCCTTCTCAATATTATTCTTCTCCTTCTCATTCTTCTGCTTCTTCTTCTCCTTTTCATTCTTCTGCTTCTTCTTCTCCTTTTCATTCTTCTGCTTCTTCTTCTCCTTTTCATTCTTCTGCTTCTTCTTCTCCATCTTCTTCTACTTCATTTTCTTCTTATTCTCCTTTTTATTTTTCTCATCTTCTCCTACTTTTTCTTCTTCTTCTCATTCTCTTTCTATCTATACTACTTCTTCTTCTTATTCTTCATTTTTTAATTCGTTTCCTTCTTCTTCATTTTCTAATTCTTATTTTTCTTTTTCTTCACCTTCTTCTCCTCTTACTACTACTTCTTTCTTTTTCTCCTTCACCTTCTCTGAATGCTTCTTTTTCTTCATCTTCTCCTACTACTTCTTATTCTTCTTCTTTCTCTCCATCTTTATTTTCGTCTTCTACTTTTCCTACTTCTTCTTCTCCTCCTCCTTTTTATTACCGAATTCTACTTTTCATTCTTCTCCTTCATCTTTTCTTTTTCCTTCTCCTACTTCTTCTTATTTGTTGCTTTTTCTTCTTTGCTTAATTTTAATTATTCTATTTCTTCTTCCCATTCATTTTTACTTCTTTTCCTTCTTCTTTTTTTTCTTCTTCTCCTTTTTTTATTACTACTACTAGTTCTTCTTCTCCTTTTTTTTTATTACTACTAGTTCTTCTTCTCCTTTTTTTCTTATTTTCACTCTTCTTCTTTTCTTCTTTTCTTTTTCCCCCTCTTAGTCATGTACTTCTTCATTCTCATCATCATCATCATCAACATCATAATCAACATTTTCATCGCCTACTTCTTCTCCTTTATCTTATGTTTCTCACACTCTTTATTTTTATTATTATTTTTTTTTCTCTTTCTTTTTCTCATTCTTCTTCTCTGTCGCCTTGTTTACTACTTCATTTTTTTCTTCTTCTTCTTGTCCTTTTTCTTATTCTTCTTCTCCTTATAGATCTTCAACTTCTCTTTCTCCTTCATCATCATCTTCTTTTTCTTCTTCATCTGCACTTTCTTATGCTTCATCATCATCTTTTTTTTCATCTTCATCTACTTCTTTGTTTTCTACATATTCATCTTGTTCTTCATATTCTTTTGATACTTCGCCTTCTTTTTATCATTCTACTTCTTCGTATTCTTCTTATACTTCTCCTTCTATTTATTCTTCTTCTTCTTCTTCATATTCATCTTGTTCTCCTTCTACTTCTCCTCCTCCTCCTCCTCCTCCTTCTTCTTCTATTACTTCTTTTTTCTCCTCCTCCTTTTCTTTCTCTTTCTTCTTCTTATTATTCTTTTTTTATTGTTCTTATTCTTTTTCTTTTTTGCTTTATTCTTCTTTTGATTCTTCTTTAACTTCTTCTTCTTCTTTTTATTCTTTTTTTATATTATTCTTATTTTTCAACTTTTTCATTTTATTCTTCTTCTTCTTAGACTTGTTATTCTTCTTTTATTTTCTCCTTCTCCTTATTCATATTTTTCTTATTTGTTTGTTATTTTTGTACATTTTCTCTTTATTCAATTTTTATCTTCTCATTCTTCATTTTCTTCTCTTTCACTTTTTTAGTTTCCATCTTATTTTTCTTTTCATTCTACTTTTTATTATTATTCTTCTTATTTCCTTCTTATTTTTCATCCTCTTCGTCATCTTGTTTTTCTACTTGTTTCATTCATCTTCTTCTAATCATTCTCCTTCTCTTTCTTCTTTTTCATATTCTTCTTCTAAATTTTCTACTTTTTCTTATTCTTCTTCTTCACATTTTCCTTTTCTTTTTTTTTCTTCTTTTTATCCTTCTTATTCTTCATTTAATACTCATTCTTTTATCCTTCTTATTTATAATCTAATTTTACTTCTAATTCTACAAATTCTTCTTCTTATTTTTCTTTATCTCTATCAACTTCTTCTTCTTCTTCTCCTTATTCTTTTCTCATTCTTCTTCTCTTTCTTCTCCTTCAGCTCCTTCTTCTTTTACTTTTTTTTGATCTTCATCTTGTTCTTCTACTTCATTTTATCATCATTCTTTTTATACTCATTCTTTTACCTCTTCTTCTTTTTCTTATCCTTCTTCACCCTCTTCTTCTTCTTCTTCTTCTTCTTGTGCTTATTCTACTATTTCTTTTTGCCCATCTTCTACCTATTCTTCTTTTTCTTTTTCTTTTTCTTCTTGTCATTCACTTAATTCATCATCTTCTTCTCCTACTACTTTTTATTCCTCTTTTTTTTTTCTTCTTCTTATTCTTCTCCATCTTCTTTTAATCCATCTTCTTTTTCTTATTCTACTACCACTCCTTTTTATTCTTTTTTTTCTACTTCTTCTTGTTCTCCATTTTCTTATTCTTTTTTACCTTCTTCTTCTTCATCTTATTCTTTTCATTATCCTTCTACATCTTCCTTTTCTTCTTCTTCTTCTCCTTCTTTAACTTATTTTTTCTCATCCCCTTCCTTCTACATCATCATCATCATCAACATCATAATCATCTTCTTTTTCTTATTATTCTTCTTCTTCTTCAACTTCTTCTCATTGTACTTCTTCTTTTTATTTTCTTACTTCAAATACTTCTCATTGTTCATCATCATCTTCTTTTTTCAATACAATTACTACTACTACTTATTCTTCTTCATTTCTTCTCCATCTCATTATTAATTTTAGTATTAATTCCTCTTGTTATTGTTCTTCTTCTTCTTCTCATTTTCTTGCTTTTGTTATTTTTATTCTTATTCTTCTTCTTCTCATTCTCCTCTTCATCTTCCTCTGCATTATTGTTCAGCTTCTTATTTTTTTCTTTTTCTTCTTCCTCTTCTTTTTCAATTTCTCCTTCTTCTTCTTTTCCTTCTTATTCTTCTTATCTTTCTTCTTTTTTTTGATTTTCTTCATCTTCTTCTTCTTTCTCTTCTTATTTTTCATCTCATTATCATCATCATCAATCTTCTTCTTCTTTTTATTCTTCTTTGTCTTCTTCTTCTTCTTCTTCTTCTTCTTCTACTACTACTTTTTCTTCTTCTTCTTTCCTTCTTTCTTTTTATCTCTTCTTATATTTCTTCTCCACTTCCTTGTTTTTTCCTGAACTTTTACTTGTTCTTCTCCTTCTTCAACTTCTTTTTTTGCCTTTTCTACTTCTTCATTTTCTTCTCCTCCTCCTTCTTTTTCTCCTTCTATTTTTTACTTTTGGTTATTATCATTCTCCTTCATATTTTACTTTTTATCCTTCTTATTTTTATCCTCCTCCTCCTCCTCCTTCTTCTACATCTTATTATTTATCTTATTGTTTTTTTTTCTTCTTCCTCTCTTTATTTAGTTTTCATCTTCTTATTCTCCTTGTTATTCTCATTTTCTTTTTCTTCTTATTTTTATTATTATTATTCTTCTTTTCTGATTTATATACTTTTTATTCTTCTTCTTATCCATCTTATACTATTTCATGTTCTTCTTCTTTTTCTTTTTCTTTTTCTTTTTCTTTTTCTTTTTCTTTTTGTTTTTCTTTTTCTTTTTCTTTTTCTTTTACATCTTCTCTTTCTTCTCCTTCTTCATTTTATTCATCACAATATGTTTTTTTTTGAGTTCATCTTCTTATTTCTCTTCATTTTTTTTCTTCATATCGTTGTTCTTCTTCATTTTCTACTAAATTTTTTTCTTCTTTCTATCATTTTATTTTTCTTCTTTCATCTCCTTTTCTTATTATTTTTTTATTTTTTTTCATCATCCTTTTTCTTTTATTATATTTTTTTTCTTCTTATCCTTCTTCTTCTTCATTATATTGTTCTTTTTTATCTTCTTCTTATTCTTCTTATTATTCTTCTTTTGTTTATTATCATAATCATCTTCATCATTTTATTCTTCTCACTTTCTTCTTGTTTTTTTCTATTTCTTCTTTTTCTTCTCCTCATTATACTTCTTCTCCTTCTTATTGTTTCTTAATTATTATTTTTCTTCTTATTATTCTCTTTCACCTACTTTTCTTATTATTTGTCTTCTTTTTTTTTCTAATTTTCATCTACTTTTACTTCTTCTTGTTCCACTTATCCATCTTATTTTCATTCTTATTCTCTTTTCTTATTTTTTTGTATTTTTTCTTCTCCTCCTCCTTTTTCTCCTGCAACTTCTTCTCTTTATTCAACTTCTTCTTCTTCTTCTTCTTCTTCTTCTCCATCTTCTACTTTGCTTCTTCTTCTTCTTATTCTTCTTCTGCTTATTTTTATTTTTTTACTTATTCTTTTATTATTTTTATTCTTTTTCTTCTTATTTTGTTATTTTTCTTCTTTATCTTTTCTTTCTTCTTCTACTTCATCTTCTTCTCCTTCTTCTTTTCCCTCTTCTTCTTCTTCTTCTTCTTCTTCTCCTTCTCCTTCTACCACCTCTTCTTCTACATATCATTCTTCCACCACCTTTACTTCTTCTTCTACATATTCTTCTTTTTTTAAATATCTTTCTTTTACTTCTTCTTCTCCTTCTCCTCCTTCTTCTACTTTTTCTTGTAATTCTTTTTTTTAAATCTTTTTCTTCTTCTTCTCTTCCTTCTTTTTCTTCTTCTTCTTCTTCTTCTTCTTCTATTTGCCCAAAATATTCTAGTTTTTTTTCTTCTCCTTCTTCTACTTCTTACTCTTTTTCTTCTTCTTCTTTGCTTTCTCCATATTGAAAATCACCTTTTTCTTCTTGTTTTTCTTTTAATTCTTATTCTTCTTCCCCTTTCTTTCTTCTTCTCCTTCTCACTCTTCTTCTTTTTATCCTCCTCAAAATCATTATCCTCTTTTTTTCTCTTCCTTATTCTTCTCATTCTTCTTATTTCTCAACTCCTCTTTCATCATCATCATCATCATCATTATCATTATCATCATCATCATCATTATTTTTTTCTTCTACATCTTATTCTTCATATACTCCATCTCATAATCATCATCTTTTTCTTATTTTTCTATTTTTGTTTTTTCAACCACTTTTCCCTTTTTTCTTTTTATTTGAATTCCCCAAATTTTCTATTTCTTCTTTGACTTCATCAACTTCTTCTTTTACTTTAACTTCTCCTATTGCTTCATCTTCTATTCTATTTCTCCTTCCATTTGTTCTACTTATTTTCCTTCTTTTTCTTATTCTTTTTCTGCTTCTTATTATTTTTTAATCTTTTATTTCTTTTTTTCTTCTTCTTCTTCTACTTCTACTTATTATTAATATTCTTCTTCTTCTTCCTCACCTTCTTCTTCTTATTCTTCTTCTTCTCCTTCTTCTACCTCTTTTTCTTTTTGATATTTTTTTCTTCTTCTTTTTCAACCACTTTTTCTTTTTCTATTTATACTTCTATTTACAAATCTACATCTTTTACTTCTCTTTCTTTGTCTTATTATTATTATTATTATTATTATTATTCTTCTTCTTCTACTTTTTCTTATTCTTCTTTCTTAATCTCTTTCATCTCCTTCTTCTTTTCATGCTTCTTCTTCTTCTCCTTCACCTTCTTTTTCTTCTTATTTGACTTCTACTTTTTCTTCATCTTCATCTTCTCTTTGTTCTTATAATTCTTTATTTATTCTTATTCTCCTTCTTCTACTTCATCATCTTTTTTTTCTTCTCCTCCTTCCCCATATTTATCATCAACTTTATCTTATTTTCTTTCTTTTAATTTTTCTTATTCCTTCTTTTTCTCTTTCTTCTTCACCTTCACCTTCTTCTTCTAGTTTTTATCCTACTCCTCATTCTTTTTCTTTTTCTTATCCTTATTATTCTTCTTCTTATTTCTCTTCCCCTCCTTCATCATCATCATCATCATTTTATTCTCCTTCTTATTCTTCAACTACTCCATCATTATCAACATCAACATTTTATTATTCTTCTTTTTATTTTTTTCATTTGCTTTTTTCTCTTTTCTTATTTTATTTTTTTTCTACTGCTCTTTCTCATTCTTTTTCGACTTCATCATCATCTTCTTTTTCTTTATCTTCTTCTTCTGCTTCATTTTTTATTTTATTCATTCTACTTTTTCTTCTTCTTTTCCTTCTCTTTCATCATCTTCTTCTTTTTTTTATTATCTTACTTAATATTCTTCTTTTTATTTCATTTTCTTCATTTTTTTCTTCTACTTTTTCAATTACTTTTTTTTCTTTTTCTTCTTCTTTTTGATCTTTGTCTTTTTATTTTCTTCATCACCATCATTATCATCATCATCTTATTCATTTTGTGTTTCTCCTCCTTCTTCTTCTTCTTCTTCTTTTCTTCTTGCTTTTCATTTTTTTTTCTTCTTCTCCTTCTTTTATTCATCTTCTTTAGCTTCTTCTTTCTTCTTTTTCTTCTTATTCTACTATTTCTTTTTCTTATTCTTCTTCTTTTCCATTTTCTTCTTCTTATTTTTTTTTCTTCTTTTTATTTTTATTTATCTCCATCTCTTTATTCTTCTTGTTTTTATTATACATCTTCTTCTTCTTATTATTCGTCTGCTTTTTATTTTTCTTCTATTTCTCCTCCTCCTCCTTTTTCTTCTTCTTCTTCTTCTTCTTCTTGTAGTTCTACTACTTCAGTCTCTACTTCTTTGACTTTTTCTTCATCTTTTTCTCCTTATTCTTTTTCTCCTCCTACTTCATCTCCTTTTTTTCTTCTTCTCATACTTCTTTTTCTCCTTCCCCTCATTCGCTTTCTTTTTCTACTCATCCTTCTTCTACCTATTCTTCTTCTTTTTATTATTCTTATCTTTCTACACCTTCTTATAATTCTTCTCCTTCTTCTACTACTATTTCTTCTTCTTTTTATTCTTAATATGACTTCTCTTCTATTCTTCATCATCTCATTCATATCCATCTTCTTCTCACTCATATCCATCTTCTTCTGCCTTATATTTTTTTTCAAATAATCTTCTTCTTCTTTTTATTCTCCTCCTACTTTTTCTTCTCATCCTCCTTTTTCTTCTTCTTATCCTTCTTCTATTACTTCTTCTTTCCATTTTCCTCTTCTCCTTCACCTTCTTATTATTATTCTAATTCTCCTTTCTCCTCTTATTCTTCTTATTTTTATATTATTCGTGTTATTGTTTATCTTATTATTCTTCATTTTATTTTTTTCCCCCATTTTTTTCTTCATTTTTTATACTTATTTTGTTTTCTTCCTCCTCTAACTTCCTTTCCTCATTCTTTTCTGCTTCTTATTCTTCTTCTTCTTATTACCCTTCTTCTTCTTCGTCATCATCATGATCATCTTATTTTTCTTTTTCTACTTCTTATTATTCTCTATCTTTTTTTCAAAAATATCTTCTTCTTTTTCTTGTTATTATTATTATTTTCATACTTCTTCTTATCCTTATAATACTTCTCCTTTTTTTAAATCTTTTTTATCTTCTTCTCCTTCATCTTTTTCTTCTTTTTTCTTCTTCTTCTTCTTCTTCTTCTTTGGATTTTTGTTCTTTTCTTTCTTTTTGGTTTTATTCTTTTTTTTTTAATATTCTTCTTTTGCTTTTTTTTTTCATTTTATTTTTCAACTTCTTCTTCTCATTCTCCTTCTCCTTCTTCTTCTTCTACTCCTTTTTCAAAAACTTCTTCTTCCTATCCTTATTCTTCATCTTCATCTTCTTTTTTCTTCTTCTTCTACTACTTCTTTCTCTTTTTAATATTCTTTTACTTCTTTTTTTTTCTTCGTATCCTTGTTTTAACGTATTAATATTCTTCTTCTCCTTCTCCATATTATTCATCATCATCATCTTCTTCTTCTTCTTCTTCTCCTTCTTCAACTATTACTCCTTCTTACTTTTTTTCTTCTCCTTCTTCAACTATTACTCCTTCTTACTTTTTTTCTTCTCCTTCTTATGATTCTTTTATAGTTCTTCTTCATCTACTCCTTCTCTTCCTTCTCCTTCTTATTCTTTTTCTTCTTCTTGTGCTCCTCTTTCTCCTTATTTTCTTTTACTTATTTACATTCTTGCTCTTTTTTTTTTCTTCTCCCTCTTCTTCTTTTACTTCTTTATATAATTCTAATTCTTCTACTTCTTCATCTTCTTATTCATTTTCTTTTCTTTGTCTCCTTCTTTGTTTAATTTTTTTAATACTTCAATTCATTTTCTTTTTTTTCCTGCTTATTATTGTTTTTCTTCTTCCTTTTCTACTTCTTATTCTTCTTCTCCATTATATAGTAAATCTATTTTTCTCCTCTTCTTATTTTTATTCTCCTTCTACTTCTTCTTTTTCAATTTCTTTTTTTCCTTCTCCTTATCTTTAACATCCCATTATTCTTCTTCTAATTAGTTTTTTATTCTTTTACTTTCCATTTTTCTTTTCATTCTTCTTCTTTTTTATCTTCTTTTTCTTCTCTTTGTTTTCTTTTTTTTCATCTCATCATTCTCATTCTTATTCATCTTCTTATTTTCCTTCTTTTTCAACTTCTTTTTCTTATTCTATTTTTTCTTGTCATCTTCTTCTTTTTCATCTCATTCTTATTCTATTTTTTCACTTTCTTATTCTTCTTCATCTTTCTTCTTCATCTTTCTTCTTCATCTTCATCATCAACATCATCATCAAAATCATCGTCATCATCCTCTTCTTTTCATTCTACTTCTTATTCTTCTTTTTTTCATCATCTTCTATTCATTCTACTTCTTATTTTATTCTTCTTTTTTTATGTTTTTCCTTTTCTTTTTTTTTCTTTGGCTACTTTTGCTTATTATTCTTCTTCTACTTCTTTTTATCTTCTTATTCTCCACTTCCACCTCCTTCTCCTTTTTTTTCATTTTCTTTTTCTTCTTCTTCTTTTTCTTTCACATCTTCTTTTTTATCTTCTTATTCTCCATGTTCTTCTCCTTTTTTTATTTATCTTCTTCTTCTTCTTCTTCTTCTTCTTTTTCTTATTGTTCTTCTATTAATACTTCTTCTACTACATATTATTTTTGCTATCCATCTCTTCCATCAACTTTTTTTTATATAAACAGTCTTTTATCTATTATTAAAGAAACATAACCCTCACTTGTAGGCGGAGGAAAACCTTTACAACCACATAACTCTATTTATAGGACATTACATTTGCAGGACAAGACCCTAACCAAAATAACACAAAATAAATCTTTTGCATCAACTTCTTCTATTTCTTCTTCTTATTTTCCTCATACTCCTCATCCTCCTCTTTTATCTTCTTTGTTTCTTATTCTTCTCTTAGTTAATTTTCTTCTTATTCTTCTTCATATTCTTCTCCTTCTTGTTCTTATTTATTGTTATTCTTCTTCTATTGTAATTCTCCATATTTTTCTTATTTTCCTTTTTTTTTGATCTTCTTCTCCTTCTTTTTTTCCTCCTCCACCTTCTTCTTTTTCTCCTTCTCATTCATCCTTTTCTTCTAAATTTCTTTCTCCTTTTTCTTTTACTCCCACTTCTTCTACTTTTTCTACTTCTTATTCTTATTCTTCTTTTTTATCTTTTTTTTTCTTCTTCTTCATCTTATTATTCTTCTCCTTCTTCTTCTTCTTTGTCTTCTTCTTGTCACTCTTCAACTTTTCTATCTTCTTCTTTTTTTTATTCTTTTTCTTCGTATTTTTCTTATTTTTTTCTCCTTTTCCTCCTCCTCATTCATCATCTATTACTCCTCCTTATCCTTCAACTACTACTTCTTTTTCTTCTCCTCATGTTTTTTCTTCTACTTACAAATCTATTTAGTATCCTTGTTCTCATTTTTATAATATTACTTTTTCTTCTTCTTCTTTTCTTGTTCTTCTCCATCTTTTCCATCTTCTGTATGTTATTCTATTTTTTCTTCTGCTTCTCATTCTTCTTGTCCTTGTTATTTTTCTACTACTACTACTTCTTTTTATTATTATTCTTCTCCTTCTATTACACCTACTCTTCCTCCTCCTACTCCTGCATCTTCTTCTCATTTTTCTATTCCTTCTTCTACTCCTTTTTCTACATAACCTTCTTCTTATTTGTCTTTTCCTACTTCTTCTTTTTCTTTTTCTTTATCATCTTATGCTTCTTCATCTTCTTAATCTTCTTTTTTCATCTTCTTCTTGTACTTCACCTGTTTTTATTATTTTTTGTCTACAACTTATTCTTATACTTTTTTATTTTAAAATAAAATTTTCTTTTTTTATAATGAAACTCTAACTTTTGGTGAAGGAAAACCTTGTTACAACTAGTTTCTAATAAATAAGAACTTAAACATTAATAATTCACGAGGGATGGGGGGGGGGGGTACGAGTGTGTTATACTCTAATCGTGTTACAACAAACATTTTCTATAATTTTAGAAAATAAGATATAAATTTTTATACTTTTTGTTATCCTTCTCTTTCTTCTTCTTATTCTTCTTCTTCTTTCTTTTGTTTTCTTCAACTTCTTCTTCTTCTTCAATTTCTTTTTCTTTTTCTTCTTCTTCTTCTTCTTCTTTTTCTTTGATTTGTACTTTTTTTTTCTTCTTCTTTCTTTTTTATTCTTTTATCTTCTTTATCAACATCATGTTCTATTTTTTCTTTTTATTTCTTATTCTACTTCTTCTTTTTATTCTTAATCTACTTCAATTTCTTCTTCTTCAATTTTTTATTCTTTTTATTTATATTCTTTATTTCTTTTCTCCTTATTTATTATTCATTTTGTACTTTCATCTTATTATTATTATTCTTCTCCTATAGCTTCTTGTTCTTTCTTTATCATTCTTATTCTTCTTCTTATACATCATCTTGAGCTTTCTTATTCATCTTTTTACTTATTCTTCTTCTTCTTCGTATTTTTATTCTTATTCTCTTTCTTCATCTTCTCTTTTTATTCCTTTACCTTCTTCTATTTATTTTTCTTTTTCATGTTATTTATCTTCTTCTACTTTTTTCTTTTATTCTTCATCATCATCTTTTTTATTTCTTCTTACTCCTTTTTATTCTTTCTTCTTCTTGTTCTCGTTCTTCGGGTTTTATTTCTTTTTCTACTTTCTTTTTCTTTTTTTTTCTCCAAAATCAATATCATGATCATCTTATTATTCTTATTCTTCTTCTATCTTCCACTTCTTTTTCTTTTTTTCTTCTTCTTCTTTTTCTTCTTTTCAATTTTCTTATTCTTCTTATTTCTTAGTATTATTATTATTATTATTATTTTTCTTCTTGTTCTTCTATTTCTTGTTCTTCTTTCTTCTTTTGCTTCTTCTTATTTATATTTTTTCTTTTACATCTTTTTTCTTTTTTTGTTCTTCTTCTTTCTTCTTCTTCTTCTTCTTAATATTTTGCTTCTTCTTATTCTTCTTCTTCTAATACTTTTTCTTTTTTTTCTTCTTCTTCTACTTTTTCTTTTTTTTCTTCTTCTTCTACTTTTTCTGCTTCTTCTTCTTTATTATTATTATTATTATTATTATTATTAGTCATCTTCATATTCTTTGATCTTCTAATTCTATAGTCTTCTTTGTCTTCTTATTCATTCTTCCTTGTTTATTTCTTTTACTAATTCTTTTTTCTTTTTTTCAATTTCTTCTTATTCTTCTACTATATCTTTTCCTTTTTCATATTCTTCTTTTTATTCTTTTTTTTGTTCTTCTTCTTTTTCTTCTTTTTATTCTTCTTTTTGTTCTTCTTCTTCTTCTTTCTTCTTCTTCTTCTTCTTCTTTTTATTTTTATTTTTCTTCTAATTCTTTATTCTTATTCATCTTCAACTTTTTATTCTTTTTTATACTTATTTTTCTTCTTATTCTTTTTTTTCTTCTTCTACAAGTACTAGTTATTCTTTTTATTCTACTTCTTCTTATTTTTTGTCTTTCCCAATTCTTTCTTCTTCACCATCATCATCTTCTTCTGATTCTTTATCTTCTTTTTTTGTTATTATTTTTTTCTACTTATACTTTTTATTATTCTTATTATTCTTCTACTTCTTCTCCTCCCTCTCCTTTTTCTTCTTATACATCTACTCCTTTTACTACTTCTTTTTATTTTTCTTCTATTACTTCTTCTTTCTTCGTTCTTCTTTTTTTTTAAATTCGTTTTATTATTAATAACCCTCTCTTTCGGCGGAGGAATACCATTTTTACAACCTACATCTACCCGTAGCCCTCTTACATCCATCCTAACCTTAAGCCTATTAGCTAGCATATAGAATTTAAAAAAAAAAACTTTCTCAAATAAACATTTTCATTCTATAATTAAACTAGAGTAAGCTAAAGGCTTTGCTCTAGTTTATCTAATTTTCGGCCCATTTATCCATTTTACTGTTTTCGGACCAACTTTTTGGCCCAACTTTTCATTTAAATTCTTGAATTACTCAGTCGTATCCTGCATTCAGCATGTGTCTCTCATCTTCCCTGTGTCTGAAGCCCTATTGTTCACGTCATTCCCGAATGTTCCAATTGTCCTGCCTCTTCTTTTATACGCTCTTGTACCTGCAATATACAAAGAAAATGAGCGCGCCTACAAATGTCTACCCTATTCCTTTTGTCCCTTGTTCTACTTATATAACATTTATCATTTCTTCATTCACTCCCATTCTCTTTGCCGCACCTTTTAATTGGAGTTGTCCATACGGCTTTTCACGAGCTGCAGCATGTCCTAAGACTTTCTGCATAACTCTTAGGAGATATAAACTTGTTCAACCAGATTATAATAGATAACTTAGCCAAAAAAACCATCTCCAAATGTGTGTAAACTGCACACACGATGATCACCCACAGGACTAGGTGAATCAGTCGATATCGACTAAACGACTCGAGCAGCAGTCAAATAAACCAGTGAAAAGCAACTTATACTTATATGATCTTATCAAGGGGAATATATCTATGTACAGCATTGTTTAACCTATAAAATATTCGCAAAGTTAACCATTTAAAACCAAAAAGCTCCATCGTAACCTCTTCATCCTGCAAATATAAAACAAGAACCAGATACATATCTATACGTGTGCACAACCCAACAATCAAAGCTGAGATTTCTGCCACTTTGTATGGAGCTGCGCTACTGAAAAAATAAAGGCCTATGCTTATCCAAGAATCCCATGCTAGAGTTAACCTACTTGCTTCTTTTTTAGATTATTTATTCTAAACTATGGTCTAAATTTTATTTTAAACTAACTCGGCCTCCACCCTTCCTAACTCTTACATAATAAAAGGTCATCTTATCTAATCTCACTAAACCTCTTAATTTTTTCGGCATAGAATCCTCATCGAATTCTATTTCTCCTTTTTCCGAGCATATCCTCGCGAGATTATCTGCTGGAGTGTTTGCCTCTCTGTATATATGCATTATTGATGCATTTAATTCATCTTTAAGCTTCATTATTATTTCTAGTTCTTCTTCATATTTCCAAAGAAAAATTCTTCCTATTACTAAATTAAATAATAACATCGAGTCCACCTGTATTTGAATACTTTTATATTCTAATTTTTTGCATACATTTAAACCTATTCTTAACGCCCTAATTTCTGATTGTAGAGCCGAGTCTGCTACACTAACCGAGGTAAAAGCTTTCATAACTGTGCCTTTGGAATCCCTTATTAACCCACCTCCCCTCGCTATTCCAGTATCCCTATTGAAGCTTTCATCCGTGTTTAGAGAAAATTTTCCTTCAGGGGGCCTAGCCCAACTTATATTTTTTGCCCAATATTATTTAACTATTTTTATACTAAGACCCCATTCTCTTTCTACTTTCTTATCTATAGCTAGTTTATCTACTATAATAGGCTTAATATTTGATATATTACTTATTTCCTGCTTAATTTCTTGTAATATATCTTTTGAATCCATCCTCTTTCCTTCAAATCTACTCTTATTACGAGCTTGCCATAAACACCATATTACTACATGAGGTAAATTCTTATAGAGCCAAATTCTAGAAGGGTTAGCAGAAATAGCATTTTCCCATTTTTTAATTCTTTCTATTAGACTTTCCTCTATATTACTAATTTGTTCATTTCCTTCAAGTTTCTTCCAAACTTCTTCTACAAATTTCCCTTTAGAGAATAGGTGGTCCATTGATTCTATTTCAACAAAACAACACTCACATCTGGACACTATTTTTATGCCCTTTCTTTGCACATTGGTATCCATAGGTAATGCATTTACTATTGCTTTCCATGCTACCGAACACATTTTCTGTGGGATACCTGCTTTCCAGACCCATTTAAATATGGGTTGAGTGGGTTTTTTTCTCCTAATAAACCCCTTAACCGATTTTAGTGTGAAATTACCTTGTAGTGTGAGAGTCCATTTCCAACCACTCTTTTTTAATATTGAGTGTGATTCTACTATATCTTTTTGTTTTTCCAGAGCTATCCAATCATTTGATGTATGTTTAAGCCTCTGTTTGCTTTGTTCTAAATATTTAGCCTTCATATATTTTGCCCAAAGGCTATCATTCTCGATCAGCCTCCACCATCCTTTACAATCTCAGGCGGTGGCCATATCCTGTAAAGTAATTATTCCTAGTCCTTCTTCTGATTCTAATGTGTTCAAAAATTTCTTCGGAGGATGTATTACAGATAAGATATGCACTAACGTGCTTTGTAACACATGAGAGATCAATGTGATCCGTCCCCCGAACCCTAATAGGTCTTCTTTCCATCCTGCTATTTTCCTCCTGATTTTATCTTGTAATGGTATTAAATATTGCTCTCTCAGTCTACCTTCATATATTGGACAGCCTAAATATGTTAAAGCTCTATTATTATGTGTAAATCTAGTTATGTTTTTATTCTTATTTATCACTTTCTCTGTTGTCTTTTTAGCTAACATGAACTGACACTTCTTTTTGTTTACAACCTGGCATGTTTCTAACTCAAATAATTGTAATAATTCTATCAGATTTATTACAGATCTTTTATTTGCATTTGTAAAAATTATTAGATCGTCAGCATATGCCAAACAACCTATTCTTGGAGTATTATCAGGTTGTCTAAAAGGTAATATATTACCTTTCGACATTCTTTTGTTTAGATTATGAATAAGCAGATCTAGGTATATATCAAATAGTAAGGGGGATAATGGATCCCCCTGTCTTAGGCTTCTTCTGGTTTTAATTTTCTTCACCTATATTACCATTTATAATAATTCTAACCCAAGGACTTGAGATGCATCTGTATATTATGTCAATGCTTAATTCAGAAAAACCATATTTTCTTAAAATGTGACAGAGTGTATCCCATTCAACTCTATCGAATGATTTAGACAAATCCAACTTGATTACTAGATTATTGCCTCTTATTTTAATTGCAATTTCTTTCATCATTTCTGAGGCTAGTCTGATATTTTCTATCATTAGTCCATTTTTAACAAATCATGTTTGCTCGGGTGATATTATTAATGGCAAGATATTACTTAGTCTATTTTGAATTATTTTGGCTAAAATCTTATAAATCGCATTACATAAACTTATTGGTCTAAAATCCTCGCATAGCTGAGGAGCTTCTTTTTTAGGGATTAAAACTATAAATGAGTTTGCCCAAGCTTTAGGAATATTTACCCCAACAATGAAACTAGCAATCGCTGAAACTAGGTCATTTTTAATAATGAGCTAGTTTAGCTGAAAAAAATAATCATTCCAGCCATCTGGTCCCGCTGCACTGTCTTTATCAAAATTAAAGACTGCAATTTTTACCTCCTCTTCTTCTGGGATCCTTTCCATCATTTGATTTTGATCTTTCGTAATGGAGGCCCTAATCTCTTGTAATAAGGAGTTCCCTTCATGAGGCATGTGGCCACACAGGTGAGATTTGAAGAAGTCCTCAAAGAGGGAACATAATTGTTTTCTTCTTCTATCCATTTTCCTTCTTTATCTTTTAAACCTTTAATTTTATTTTTCTGTGTTTTTATTTTGCTCATGTTATGGAAAAATTTGGTATTTTTATCACAATCTTTTAACCATTTAATTTTTGCTCATTGTTTCCAATAAATCTCCTCCATATGTAACTTTAAACTCAATTTAGCTTTAGCCTTGTTTAAACCCTTCCTAATTTCTTTATCATTTTTATTATCATATTCTTTTTCTAGTTTTTCCACTTGTTCCTCTACTTACTTTATTTGCAGATTTATATTTCCGAAAACCTCTTTATTCTATGATTTTAGCTTTTTTTTAATCTATATAGCTTTTTCATTAGAACTTGCATCGGTTTACCTGATGCAGGATCCGACCAAGAATCTCTTACCAGTTTTTCAAACTCGATGTGTTTTCCCCACATGTTTTGAAATTTAAAGCTTCTTGTACCTCGTTTATTATTATGAAGTGATATTAGGAGTGGAGAGTGGTCTGAATAGGTTCTGCTTAATGTCTAAGTCCTGTACTCCCATGTGAGGCTACCCACTTCGCATTGCACATTACCCTGTCCAACCTGGCCCAAATTGCTCCTCTTTTTTGCCAGTTATTACACCAAGTATAATTTGAGCCTGTGAAGTCTATTTCTAACAAGTTAGAATTAGAAATCGCCTCATTAAATTGAGACATTTCTGTTGTGTTAGGAGTTTTCCCCCCCTTCTTTTCCGAGGCACTTCTTGTAACATTAAAGTCTCCTCCTATCAGCCAGTGAATATTATTTGCTGCAATTTTTTCAATTTCATCCCATAAGACTAATCTAGAGTTTTTATCATTTTTAGCATATACTACCGATACTATGTCTTCAGATATTTTAAAGTGCACTATTTGTTCTGTATCTTTTAATATTTCTATGTCTAAATAATTATGCCACATAATCCAGAGTTTACTATTTAGGTTAGAAAATGAGTTATTAAACCCTAAAATTCGACTATATTTAGTTAGTTGTTCCTGTTGAATCAGAGGTTCTGCAATTACAACCAATGAAATTTTATGTATTTTAATCAATTGTTTTAATCTATTTATCGAGGGGTTGTTTGTCACCCCTCTAATATTCCAATATAGGTAACTATCCATTAAAACCTAATTTAGCTTGTGATCTAGTTGTGCATTTAGTTTCATATGTTTTGTCTAGATACTTCCTCATATTCCTTGCACTCTTGGGTGCAATTGATTGGGCTATTTCCTTATATTTCTCTTGTATGCCAAGTTGCATGGCCATTCTTTTTATAGCTTCCATAGATTGATCCTTTGTTAGTTTTCCCCGTATATCCTCATACATTTCTAGGTCATCCTTTGCTACTTCTATATAGATATCTTCAATTGCTTCTACCTTACCAAATGGAGGACACTAAATACTTCTGAATCTTCTTCTGAAAAATCAAGGAGATCCTCATCTATCCAACTATAATCCTTTATTTTTTCTTTTAGAACTCTTCTAAGTTTATTTTTTCTAAATTTCTTCTTTCTAACTTTAACTTCCTCCCATCCCTCTTCCTTATTTTCTATGCTTTTGCCCTCTATGCCTATTTCTAAGTTGTTTCTGCCTTCCTCTATATCTGAAAAATAATTATCTTTTCCTCTCTCACTCACCTCTTTTTCCTCCACTAAATTTTCTATCTCTCCATATTTCGGGACCTCCTCCTCCCTCCTTATCCATTTATCTACCCTCTTACTTCTAAACTCCTGCTATTTCTCTTTGTTTACTTGTTCAGAGCCCTTCCTACATTCAGACATGTCATGCCCAATTCTTCTACAGGTTAAACAAAAGGAGGGCATGTTTTCGAGAATAACAGTTTGCCAAAACCCTTCGTTTTGTTCCTCTTCCCGTGTGCCTATCCAGATCCTGTTAGGAAGTGGAGAAGATATGTTGCATTCGACACAAACATGGGCCTGGTTTGGTCTTGTCATGGATAGGCATTATAGTTCTTCGTTCTAAACTCCTTATCCATTTATCTTCGTTCTTCTTCTTCTTTTTTTCTTCTTCTATTAGTTCTTATTCTTTCTTCTTCTTTTTCTCCTTCTTTTTTAATATTCTTCTTTCATCTTCTTCTTCAACATTATAGTGTTCTTTTGCATTTTTTTCTTCTTCATCTTCTTCTTCTAATATTTTTTTTTATTTTTTTTTCTTCTTCTATTTCGTATTTTTGTTCTTCTAGTTCTTAATACTTCTTTAATAATAATATTATTTTTCTTCTTCTTATTCTTCTTTCTTATTCTTCTTTCTTATTCTTATTTCTTATTCTTCTTTCTTATTTTTCTTTCTTTTTCTCTTTCTTAGTTTTACTTCTTCTTCTTCTTCTTCTTCATTCTTTTCTTTTTCTTATTCTACTTATTCATCTTCTACTAATACTTCTACTTCTTTTTTTAATTTTTCTTTTTTTCTTCTTTTTTTGTTATTTCTTCTTCTCTTTTTGTTATTTCTTCTAATTCTTCTTCTTTTTATTTTTATTCTTTCTTCTTCTTCTTCTTTTTGTTCTTCTTCTACTTTTTATTCTTCATTTTTATCTTCTTCTTCTTCTTATCATTCTTCTTCTTTTTTATCCTTCTTTTTTTTCTATTTCTTCTTCCATCATTTTCTTATTCTTGTTCTTCCTGTTTTCTTCTTATTGTTTGTTTATTTTTTTCTTCTTGTACTTTTCTTCTTCTTTTTTTCTTCTTATTTTCATTCGTTCTTCTTTTTCATCTACTTTTTGTACTTCTTCTTTTTATTTATTTTTAATCTTCTTTATTTTCTTAATCATCATTTTCTTTTTCTTTTAGTTCTTTTTTCTTGTTTTCTACTTCTTATTATTTTTCTTATTTTTCTTATGATTATTATTATTATTATTCTTCTTCTACTTCTTTATTCTTATTATTCTTCTTTTTATTTTTCTTTATTATTTTTGTTCTTTTTTTTTGTTCTTCTTTCTTTTTCTTTTTTCTACTTCTTCTTCTTCTTTTTGTATTTGTTCTTCTTCTTCATCTTTTTTTTCTTATACTTATACTCATTAAATATATTCTTCTTCTTATTTTTCTTCTTCTTTCTTGTTTATTCTTCTTTCTTGTTTCTTCTTCTTATTTTTCTTCTTCTACTTATCCTTGATCTTTTTTTTCTTTTATATTCATCTTCGTCATCATTTTCTTGTTCTTCTTTTTTTTCTTCTTCTATACCTTTTTTTCTTTTTATATGTCTACTTCTTCTTCATCTTCTTATTTTCGTTTGAACTCCACTCCTTTTTTTATTCCGTCTTTCTTCTTCTTTTTCTTCTTGTTCTTTTATTCTACTTATTTTTCTTCTTATTTTTCTATAAACACCTATCATTCTTCTTTTTCTCCTTCTTCTATTTCTTTTTCTTGTTCTTATTTTCCTTCTACTTATAGTTTCTTTTTCTTTTTCTTCTTCATCTTCTACTTTGTTACCCTTCTCCCCTTCTTCTTTTTTTTCTTCTTTTTCTTTTTCTTATTTTCTACTTTTTCTTCTTCTTCATCAACTTCTTTTTGCTTCTTTTTATTTTTATTCTCCTCTTCTTTATTTTTATTCTTTTTTCTTCTACTACTACTACTACTTTCACTACTAATTCTGCTTCTTCTATTTCTTCTTCTTTTTTCCTCTTCTTTGACTTCATCTTTATCTCTTCTCCATCTTCTTCTTCATTTTATTTTTCTTTTTTTTTCATCATTTTCTTCTTCTTTTATGATTTTTCTTCTTCTTCGTCTTAATTTTGCTCTTCTTCTTCTTCTTCTTCTTCTTGTTTTTTTTATTCTTCCTCATATTTATTATTCTTCTTCTTAATCTATCTTCTTCTTTATTTATCATCATCATCATATTTTTCTTCTACTTTTTTCTTCTTCTACATCTTCTTCTCTTGCTTCTTGTCCAACTACTTTTTTTCTTTTTTTTCTTTTTCTTTTATTTCTTCTTTTTTTTTCTTCTAATTCTTTTTGTTCTTCTTATTCTTCTTCTTATTCTTCTTCTTTTTTATTCTTTTTTTTACCTTTAATTCTACTACTACTACTACTACTACTACTACTAGTTTTTCTAATTTTATTTTTTCTTTTTATTATTCTTTTTCATTTTCTTATTCTATCTCTTCTTTTTTTTATTCTTCATCTTCTTTTTTTTCTTCTTCTACAAATATTTCTTCTTTTTTTGCATATTCTACTACATTTTCTTATTATTATTATTATTATTATTATTATTATTATTCTTATTATTATTATTATTATTATTATTATTATTATTCTTCATTTTATTCAAATTTTATATTTTTTTCTTCTTTTTTTTTATTCTTCTTTTTTTTCTTTTATTTCTTCTTCTTTTTATTCTTGTTCTTATTTATCTTTCTTCTCCTTCTCCCTTTTTCATCATCATCTTCTAATTATACTTCTTTTTTTTCTTTGACATCATTGTTTTCTTCTTCTATAATAATAACTTCTTCTTCTGCTTCTTCTTCTATTTCAACTTTTTCTTCATCTTTCGTATTATTCTCTCTTTCACATTCTTCTTCATCACCATCCTTTTAAACATCATCATCGTAAATATATTCTTCTTTTCTTGTATTTCTTCCTTTTCTTCTTCTAGTTTTTCTTTTTTTTTCTTTTTCTTGTTCTACTTTTTTTTCTTTTTTTTCTTTTTCTTCTTTTTCTTCTTTTTCTTCTTATACTTCTACTTCTTCTTCTTGTTCTTTTTATTTCTTCTACTTATTCTTTTTTATTTTCTTCTCTCTTCTTCTTTTTGTTTTGTTTTCTTCTTAATATTCTTATTCTTTTTTTTTATTCATCTTCTTCAACTTATACTTTTTCATATCCTCCTCATCCTCCTCCTCCTTCATCTTCCACTTCTTCTAATTGTTTTTCTTCTAATTATTTTTCTTTTTTTTATTCTTTTTCTTCTACTTTCCTTATTCTTCATTCTTATTTTTTTCTTCTTCCACTACAAGAAAAATCTCATATAGCTAGAGACAATTTCCTAGCTAAATGTGCATTTTCCTTGGCTAAATAGAATATTGTTATGGATTACTGATGGATCCGTTGCCTATCTAATGTGCTCCTCACTAAAATTTATCAAGGGAAAGTGTCCCTAGCTAAATATTTAGCAACGAAAAAATTCTCTTGCTAAAAAAGATAATTTTCCTAGCTAAATTAGCAAGCAATATGAGATATTCCTTAGCAAAACGGAAATAATGATGGAAGATTTCCCAAGATAAAGTGCTGGTCACTAAATTTTAGTGATGGAAATAGTCCCTAGCTAAATAAATTTAGCGACGGAAAATCTGTTGTTATAATAAAGATATCCCTAGCTAAATTAGCTTAAGAAAATTCCCTTACTAAACTAGCAAGGGATTTTCTTTTGCTAATTTAGTAAGAGATTTTCCCTTGCTAGTTTAGCAATGGATTTTTCCTTAGCTATTTTAATTTTAAAACTATTTTCAAAATTTAATTTATTTTAAAATTTTTTAATTAAATAATTTTATATTTTTTTATCAAATTAAATAAAAAAACTATAAATGATAATTTATAATAAACAAAAAATAAAATCATTTAATAACTTATTCTAATTCAATATTTTACATAATTGAAACAAAAAAAATAACAAAATTTTATTACATCTTAATCATCAATGTATCTACTGACAGTGCATAAAGTATAATCTATCAATTCATTGATATTTCTTTCTTTCCCTCTCCTCCTCATGTCACCATTTTTCTTCTGCGACAAAGCTGTCTGAGTCACGACAAGTAAAATTTAGTGAAAAATCTCATCACTTATATAAGCTTTGTATGGGGAACAATATAATATCATATCTGTAATAAATTTAAACCACTCAGTCAAATTAAAATAAAAAAAAGTTATGTTTTGAGAAATATATAATACTACAGTATATATGTAAATATATACTAGCATTTAATTTGTACATATATTACTTTAGTATATATACATAAAAACTACAGTATTATGTGTACATATATACTGAGTAAAATATACTCAGTATATATGTAGATAAAATACTACAGTATTATATGTACGTATATACTGATTTTATATGTATGTATATATCGCATTTGTAGCTATTGATGCTGCTCTTATTGCCACTGCTGTTACCGCTCCTACCGCTGCTGCTGCCACTACCAATGCCATCGCTACTGCCACTACCAATGCCACCACTCTGCCGTCACTGCCTCTACTACTTCCACTGCCACCGGAGCCACTGTTGTCGCCGCTTCCCAGCTACTATTGCCACCGTTGAGCTGTTGTCACCGTTGAGCCGCTTCCACCACTAAGCAACTACCATAGAGCTGCTAGTGCCACTGAGCCGCTGTTATCGCTAAGCTGCTACAGCCACTCAGCCGCTGTCATTGCTGAGTCACTGTCACCATTACCGCCACTGCCCACTACACCCGATGCCACCGCTGGCCGCAGCATCTGCTACCGCCATTATTTCTACTAGCGCTGCTACTATCGCTACCGCCACTGTCGCCGCTCCCTACACTACCGCCGCTGACGCCACAACCACCACTACTACCGTCGGCGCCGCCGCTGCCGCCTTTCCCGCCGCCTCCACTACTGCCTCCGTTGTCGCCTCTACTACCGCTGCCACCGTGGCTGCCATCTCTACCGCCACCACCACCTTTGATTCCGCCACCACCACCGCCACCGTCGCCGCTACCGCTACTACCATTGCTTCTGGTACTTCCACTGCTTTCGGTGCTGCCCCTGCTATCGCCGCTACCGGCGCAGCCCCTGCCTCCTCTGCCGTTGATGCCTCTGCCTCCGCAGCCACCGCTACTACTGCAGCCATTGCTTATAATAGGCTTTTACATACCTATAATAGGCTAAAATTCTACCCACAAAATTCGGATATACACAAACATATTCACAGATATATAAAAATAATTATTATAGACATGAGCAAACACAAATTAAAGTTGATTGTCATACATCTTCAACAAAAATCCAAAAGATGTCCAGCAATTATGTTTAGAGAGAAAGAGCGTACAAAAATAAAATGTTTTAAGAATAATAAAGATAAAAAAAGCTTTTCCTCCTTTTGATAAAGGTGAAATCGATAAATATGGGACCCATGCATTGGAAGGACCGTGATAATATCTAAATGCTTTTAATCCAAATTTTTTCATGTCTCACATAATGTGTCCTGTAAAGATTCATAATTAGGTTAACCAGAAAATCAAAGAACAAAACTAGAATAAAATAAATTGAAACCTACCAAAAAATATCATTATTATTTGCTACACAAAAACAAAAATAAATAATAGTTCAGAAATAATTCTCATACGAAATCATCTTCATAATTAGTAGGGAATTTTGTGCTAGCCACTCCTTCGAGGTTTCGCATGAGAGGCTAGCACATATAGTTATGAGTCTTATTTGTATTATATTAGCCTGACCAATGAAAATTCTCATGCTATTTGCTTACATATTATTGATATTATATCTTTTGTCATTTAATTTCAAGTTAGTGCAATAAATTAGTATTATTCCATTTATAATTATATGTTAGTATAAATATAGTATATGTGGTTAAAAATAGTTATATATAGTTAAACATATCGTTATATATAGATATATGCATACAAGTAGTTATATATAAATGCATACAAAGTTATAAACAATTATATAGATTTACATATATGTATACATATATGTATACATCATTAAAACTAAAGTTATATTTATTTATATAGAGTTTTTTATAGTTATACAAATATTTATATATAGTAATACACATATAGGTAAACATTATGTTTTATGTTTGTATACATATAATTATAGATATAGTTACATGTGGTTATACATATAGTTATATGTATAGTTAAACTAATATTTATACATGTATGTATATATATATTTTTCATATAATTTCATATATTTATACATATAGTTATGTATAAGTATGGATATACTAAAATACATTTTTTATACTAATATATAAAAATATATATTAAATATATGTTGTTAATTATATATTTAAATATAGTTATGTATAAAGTTTTTATAGTTATACAAATAGTAAGATAGAATTATTTATAGTTATATGTTATTATACATATAATATATATAAAGTTATATGCAGGGCAAATTAGAGTGGGTATCTCATATTTCGATTGCTCTTGTCCATAATAAAATTAATAAAAAATAAAAATAATGTGCAAACTAGAAACAAGCTAAAATTATAATATTTTCTTTCAGGTTGATGCATAAAGATCCATGACATGTAGCTTAGATGAAACAAGGTTTAAACTAGGAATGTTGATGTGTCAAGTGGGTTGGGTGACATAGGCACGACATAATTCATTCATGTCTGGCACAATATGATTCATCCATGTTTGGCCTGAATCGTAGTCATGTCGAGCTAGGTGGGTATGATAATGCCTTGTGTTAGGCCTGACATGACTCGTGTGCCTGACATTTTATCATGGCCCATTAGCATGGGTTTTTTAGAAAAAGTAGTTATATTTTTTAATGGTTATTGTTGCTTTGTTAGCTAAAATATTTATACCCATCATAGGTGAAAAAGTTTTTGAGCCATTGGATTGCATTCGACCGTTTATTTGTAAAAATTTGATAGCTTACGAGTTTCTACCCTAAAATATGTGAAAAAAAATAATTTTTTTTAAAATGTTTTTATTAATACTTAATTGATGCATTTTTATTTTTATAGTAATATTATACTTTTTTTCTCTTTGCGTTATTCTTTAATTCACATTGTATCCTTTTTGTGCTATTTTGTTAAATAATTTATAATTTTAACATGTCTTATATGTCATGTTTGTGTTAGTTTCGTGAGTAATTGACTTTCAGGCACAAAAATATGAGGTAGATATCTAAAGTATTTAATACACACATAAAGTTAAGGTATACATTGTGATTATGTTTAAATAATTAATTTTATTTAGTATATCTTAGATTAATAATTATATTTTTCTCCTACTTTCAATTCAATCTCATACATAAAAAAATGATAAATGTTGAATAATAACAATAACTTGACGGAATGATTCATATTCGCAACTAGGTTTTCTCTTATCATTTTTACTCATTTGCCAAAGAAACATAAAAATAAGCAAAATTTAGTAATATGTATGTACTTAACAAAATCAAAAAATATATATTTTGAGTGTCGAAGAAGATTTTGTATAGTATATAATATAAAAAAATATATACATGTAGGAGTACTTGTGATATCGCTCACCTTAAGAGATATATTGATCAATATACCAAAATATATGATACATTAGATTTCAGGTAAACATATCTAAGCTATAAGATATTTGTAGTTGGATCAGCATCAGGTTAATTGACCATATTCATTTATCGTAATGAATTTGTGAGGGAAGATGTGATGAAAATGATTATTAACTCGAGTATTCTAGTTAGATTTTTTGAAGATTCTAAAATAAATTCTATTATGGAAACTTACTTTCGATCTAATTATCATAGAATTCTTAGTTTTATGTCAACTAATAGGAATAACATAATAAAATATTTTAAATTAAAAAAATAATTAGTAATTAACAACTTAGCAAATAGAATTAGAGTGTTGACCTTGAAGTTTGACTTCTGGACTAGGCGTGAATCATGATGATATTTTATTTGCATGTCTCACCATTATGTCAATTTTTAAATAGAAACTTAATAATTTTTTTCTAACCAATCAGTAGATCAGAAAATTAATATTAGAGTCGTTGGCTATAAAATTATTTAGCTCTTTGAAAGATATTATTTGCTCTAAATAGGCTGCAACTGCATATGTCATTTTCTCCTAGTATAAACTCTAATTCTTAAGCAGTCAAATATCCTAATTTTTGGATTATCATGATCAGGAAATATAATATATCCGCGTGGACTATTGAATCGTCTAAACTCAAAGTAAATTTTCTCTGATGGAAAGTTAGACTCTCTCTTCGGAG
This sequence comes from Sapria himalayana, assembly GCA_029783825.1. Lineage (NCBI taxonomy): Eukaryota > Viridiplantae > Streptophyta > Magnoliopsida > Malpighiales > Rafflesiaceae > Sapria > Sapria himalayana. The sequence goes on from JAREIK010003530.1 coordinate 108,049, forward strand.
TCAATCTGATTTATACTTTTTGATACATATAATGACTCAATACGAATATTATCATAATTGAAACCAATAAGTTTAGTTGTAGCTAATACATGTCCATGTCACTTAACTAGAGGTACAATAAAAGTGGGATAACAGAAGAATAAGTAAAAGTAATGGATCCGAATATTTTTTATGGATTCTTATTCTTCAAACTCGCTAAAAAATAAATTATGTTCAAAAAAATAATGTTAGTACTCATTAATATTATATCAAACTCTTATAAAAAAATTTGGTTCCTTTTTATATACTAAAGTAACCAAGAAAGATTAAACTCAAAGTTTATGGTTTCATCTTATGTTTTGTGGAGAGATTATGAAAAATTTTTAAAATTATGAGGAAAGTTAAATGTTGTATCTCCATTATTCATGATCTGAAAGAGTATAATTTAAGAAAGAATATAAGAGGGTAACTATTTGATGAGTTAATTTTTGGTTGATTTATAGATTATCTAAAATATTTCAATTAAATATTTAATCTTTCTTTTTAATAATCATATTTTTGTGAAAGATTGTAACATGGGAAGTCTAATGTATGATTTTATGATTCAAATAGTAAATGTTATAACAGGTTGATACATATATTTTAATATATTATTATTTTTAAAATATTTCTATTAAATTAATTATTTTACTATTTTATAAAATAATGTTAAAAAGTAAGATATAAAGTAAAATAGAAATAATTCCTACATGATGCGCATGTTTCTTTTTCTTAGTATAATTCTAAATAATGGGTGGTAAATTATCTAGTTTTCAACTCATCATGACTAGGAACTATAGTAAATTCCTAGATTATTTATTGTGTCATCTGGACTCAAGGTAAATTATCTCTCCATGGAAATCTCACTTTATTCAGAGTTGATATGATTTATATTTGTCAGAGCAAATAATGATCTCATACGCATAAAAGGGTAGTCATAATTTGAACCAATAAGTTCATATGTAGTTGGTGGTGCTCCTTTCTAGTCTTTTATAACTGGAAATTTAAGTGGGGTTATAGGGGAATGAGGAAGAATAATGAATCTAATTATATCTTTAGATTATTATTCTTCTGAATTCACTAAAAAATGAGTTTTGCTTTAAAAATATTTCAACACTCTCTAATATTATCCTAGACATTAATGAAAAATACTTGTACTATTTTATATAATAAAATAATCAAAAAAAAAAATAAAATAATTAATTTTAGAATCTCTAGAAAACATGCTAAATAATTTTTAAATGATTCAAAATTTGAAAGGACACATTCAAAAATGATTGAAGAATACATACACACTATCACACACTGTCACATACTTGTGCACGCACTATCATACACTATCACACACATGAGCACACACTGTCACACACTTGCACACACACTATCACACATGTGCACATGAATATGTAAATTTGCGCAAGAAATTGCACACATTGTTACACATTGCACTTTGCACCATCTACATTGATGTAGTTGGCATCGACATACATCTCATGCAATGGCCATGCGATGGAGAGATGGGAAGGCACACATTATTTGTGCCTTCTTTGGAAAGAGGTATTGTACACGCATGCAATGTTACACATAGTGCATCTATGATTGTGATGTTACTATCTACTTGCACTTTTCTCTCTACAAATCATAATATTTGTGCTCTCTAAGGTACAGGCTTTAATTACATGATGAAAATAAATTCAAAATATCAATACTACTCATGAAAATTAATGTACTGCGATGTATGCTTGTTAATGGGCAATATGAATTGGGATAGCTCATATGTCGAGTATTCTCATATGTAATAAAATAAATAACAAATAAAAAAAATTGTAAAACTATAAACAAATGGAAACTATAATAACTATTAAAATAAATATATATTAAATAAATAATGTCTATTTTGATTATTTTTTAGATATTTGCTCATGTATGGTATTAGATCTCTCTTTGAAATATTTAGTAAGATATTTTTTTGTCCGTAGGATCTGTGTGAGCAAAGATTCATTTGATATGATACATTTAAAAGAAAAATGAAAGCTCACTAGAGATAGAATTAGAAAGAAGTATAGGATATTTTATTATATTGATTGATAATTATATAGGTTTTACTTGTTTTTTTTATATTTTAAATTACATTTTTTGATAAAAATTATATTTTTTTTATTTTCAGTCATTTCATAATAAGATATGAAATCATCTTAATGAAAATATTTAAAAAAAATAGTAAAAGTAATAATGTATCAGATAGTTTTCATACTTTATGTATGAATCTTGAGGTTATATATGAGACTTCATGTACGGATACTTCATCATGAAATGAGATTTTAAAAAGGATGAATAGATATTTGATTGAGACAACTTAGATTTTTAATCGAAGTATTTTGAAATAGTCTTCCGAAAATGTATTAATCAAATCTATTTTATCAATTGATATTTTTTTTATCATTTCTTATTATATGATTTTTTATATCATTTATTTTTAAAAAAGAAATTATTTAATATCTCTCGGAGTATTTTTGGTGTGTTTGTTTTGTTCATCTTTTTTTCCTATGATAAGATAAGGTAATACCTAGTACTTTGAGATTTAATAATCTTGGTTAATCTAGTAGCTAAAAAGTATGCTAGTATTTTTAACCAGAATCTGATTGAGTATTATTAAATATTGATATTTTTTTAAAAGTTTGACTCATTTTTTAACGAGCCTAGGACAAGAGTCCAGATGATATATGTGAGTAAATTAATTTTATGTCTTTCCTGAGCCTCCAATGAGGAGGGATGATCACTCATTGGTTACAATTGAATTTGGTTCACTTTATGATAATATTTATGTGAATCATCATATGGACCAATAAGTACAGATCAAGTTAACTCTAGAGAGAGTGAAGTTTCACAAGAAAGTAAATATCTCTCGAGTCCATACAACTTGGTAATCCTTGGGTCTATTCCAATTCTCGCTCATGATGATTTAGAGACTACAAGACTTGATTGTACAAAACATAGAGTTTGTATTGAGAAGGGACATGCATAGCATGTTCAGAGCATCAAAAAGTCTCTCATGTAGCCATGTGTTCTGATTCATATGATATTAGTCTTCTAATCACACTTCAAAATAAAGTTAAGATTTCTACCCAACATCTTATTGTATAGGTTTTTTTGTACTATGATACTCATGTCTCATTCTCAAATATTATCTCATTCAAGATGATATCATGTCTTATGATTACCTCTGTAAGATATGCCATAGGTGGGTGTTCATTGTGAAAACATATCTAGATGAGGAGATAAATTATCATAAGATAAGATGTATTGACAGCAGGCTTACTCATAATTTTTATATTGATTATTAAAATATTTTTTTCTCAACTTGATAAAATAGTCATCATAGGGATTTTTATTTCATTGGTGGCCTCCCACAGTTATAAACAATCTAGATTTCCAACAGGCCATGCCGACTGGGATGTCATATTTTTAGGCTTAGTTTTGCCAATGTGTCATGCCTAGCATTACATAGCTTTGAAAATGACAACCTAGTATGGCTTGTCGGTAGTCAGGATCATGTCAGGCCAAACCTTGCCATGCTTGCACACAATGCACGAAGCTAACCTAAATTCATTCCAATCTAGCATGTATCATTTTAGGCTAGCATGACTGCATAAATTTGTTCTAGACTAGTTGGGGTCCATTATAGGCTAGCCTGATTCATTTTGAGTTGGCCCAAATTCATTCTAGACTAGCCCAAGTTCATTCTAGGCTAGCTTGGAATAAGGGCGTAAAATGGGTCGGGTGGCCCGGGTATGACCCATATCAGTAGTGCCTGGCTCGGCATGGCATGAACCAGAACCTTACCTCGGGCCGAGCCACCCCATGACATTGTTTGTGGCATGCTGGGCCGGCATGAGTCGTGCCTAATGTCAGGGCCAATAGCACGGTAAACCTTTACGTGTAGTTTTATTTTTTAAAAAATTTGACCACCCCATCACGGGCTGGTTTATTTTTTAAAAAAACATTCAACCACATGATTGATTTTTTTTCTAGTTTTCCTCTCTTCGTCATTTGGCACAGTGAGCACGACCATGCACTTTGTCATGCCTATCAGGCCACTATGCTTAGCACAGAATGGGATATTAACCATGTCATGCACGACATGGGCATGCTGAAAAAAAGCATGTCATGCCAGCATGGCATGGCCCACTTTACACCTCTAGCTCTGATTCATTCCAAGCTTGCTTGGATTCATTCTAGGCCAGCTCGAAGTCATTCTAGGATAGCACGAGTTCATTCTAGGCTAGCTCGAGTTCATTCTAGGCTAACTCGGATTCATTCCATTCTAGCATTCCATGCTAGACTAAATTTGTTCTGGGCTAGCTCTCATTCTTTCCAAGCTAACTTGGGTTTATTCTAGAATAGCCTGCATCGATTCAGACTAGAGGTGTTAAATAGGTCATCTCATGCAGGCATTACTCATTTTTTAACAACACGGCATTGTGGCATTGTCCACTGGCCCAGCAAGGCATGGTGAGCACAACAAAGTGCACTGCCAAGCCCAACCGTGCTGAACAACAATGATGCGTAGAAGACAGAAGATTTTAAAGTTTTTTATAATCTAATTTTTTTTATTTTGAATTTTAATTAACTTGTGATTTTAAAATTGGTAATGTTTTGAAATTTTTGCTTTATTTCATTCATTGTTATTCTAAATAATAAAAGTTAAATCGTGATTAATTCCTACTTAGGAGATAAAATCATAATATTTTTTAGATTCAATAATTTTGGAAGCATAAGAGAGGGATTAGAGAGAGAAAATGAAGTTTAAAATACGTTTAATCACTCGATATGATATATTTGCCAAAAAAAAGAAGATGTCATTGTAATGATCATCATCAGGTGTTTCAGGTCGTTGGATTGGATTTTTTTTTGTCCCGAAGGACTTCTTTGATTCATGATCCACTGGTTCTCACAGATGAAAGACCAGATGTTGTTAGCACTTAGCACTTAGCATGGTGATTATAACATGTGTTATAACTTTAACTGATTTGCTTTATCAACCATATGTTATAATTGTCACCATTGATATTAATGTGTCCCAAAATTTTAAATGATATTAGATTATATTAGTAACATTGTAAATGTTTTTTTTTTGCTTTTTTTATTTTTTTTTGTTCTTCTAAAACTTTTCCCTCAATTCTTCTTCAACAAAAATATTGAAAAAGTGCTATTAAAAAATTAGGTTCTTTTTATGTCGTCTTTTTTTACTACAAAGAAAAAGAAAACAATTCATCACATACACTTGTGGTGTGTGTGTGCATGTGCGTGCATGCGTTTGTTATGAAAGTTTTGCAACTTGAAAATAAAACTCAATTACTTAGGTAGATGTGTTGATGGAAGGAAATATAGATATATTCTTACTTACATATATATTCTTACTTACATGCATGCATGTGTGTGTGTGTGAGATTCTCATAGATTTCAGGGGTAATTATGTGTAAATATGAATATAAAGTGCATATACATTTTGTAAGAGTTGTGTCTTACAAAGAGAATATTTTTAAAATATATATATGAAGTGCACATGTTACAAATCATTTGGGTAATAATAAATGGGAAAATTATACTTGGTTTGGGAAAATGATTAATTAATGTTTAGTGGTACTATGTTTAACAATTTTTTTGTCCCACTCAAACCTAGCACATATTATCTATTGGCTTATTTATAAATTTTGAGGGTATGGGGTCGAAGAAGGTAAGATACTAGTACTAACAATATTGTGTCACAACTAATATAAAAAAAATTATGTTTATGTATCCCAAATAGAAATTATATTTGTTTTTTAAATTAAGAAAAAAATGATATTTCATACAACAAATTGAAAAATAATAATATTTTTGTGTATATTCAATAATCAACCTGATTCTATCATTTGTCATAATATATATGTATGTATGTATCTATAAATAAAATCGGCAACCCTCTTTTAAAAAAATATATAAAAGAAAGACTATGGGTAATGGTTAGATCAGTTAAGAATCCAACTTGCATTTTTATAAAAATCAAAAACATTTTATAATTTATATTTTTTTTTAATTATATATATATAATATGTGTGTGTGTGTGTGTTCTATCTATATATTATTTATATACAATATATATGTGGTAAATATATGTATATATATATATACTATGGATCAAATTAAATAGGAATCCAACTTGCATTTTTTCTAAAAATCAAAAATATTATTTAATTTTTATTTTCTTATTTTTGTATTTACATATAAATAAATCATATATATACTATATATACAATATATATGCATACATACTTATATATATATATATATATATATATATATATATATATATATATATATATTATATATATATATATATATATATATATATATATATTGTGTGCATGTGTATATCTATATATATTGTGTTTGTGTGTGCATATATATATATATTATATACATATATATATACAATATATCTATATGCATACTATGTGTGTGTGTGTGTGTGGGTGTGTGAATAGTATATATCAAAAAAATAAAAACCATCCAGAAACGAAATAATAGGGCATACTTTTTGTTTGATACCCGTCTAGAGTTCTTAAAACTGATGAGAGAGATGGAGATGAAATCACAGACGCTGGCATGGAAAGATTAGTGCACATAGGTTTGTGTTGCATATGGTTATTCATGAGCAAATCACATGAGTTCTATCTGAATTGCATTACATGATCAAAATCAAATTAATGGAATGACTTATCGGTAAAAGGCACCTGCATTCCAATAAATCTTTTCCTGATCAACATCACTGCCATGCGCATGGCAGAGATAGAAGTCTTGTCTTCTAGAGGCCCCCTCATGAATTGAAGCCAGTTGGAGTTGGAGCCTGGCGAGGCTTTATAGATAAGGCGAGATAAACTACAGAAGTGGACACCAATTTTTTGGAGATGCTCTTAGGCGTATGTTAGAGTTGAAATCCATATATTTGTAAACTTCATTTTTTTATACATATATGTATAAAAAATCAACTATATATAACTAAATAAATAATAAATAATTATATTTACATAATGACTCATTTTTCAATTCATTTATTTATGCATATATGTTAGTGTTGAATTGATAATAAATCTCTTTTTGTTATATTTTCAAAAATTCACATATATTTACATAAAGTCTCCTTTTTTATCAATTCATTTTTTTATACATAAAAAATTAATTTTAGGATTTACATTTAGTTATATATTTTTATACATCTATATTTATTAGATATATATAGATTTACATTATAGATTTACATATATGTATAGATAGCTAAATAAATAATAAATAATTAAATTGACTCATTTTTTTATTTATTATCAAAATATTTTCAACAAAGTTCATATGTGTGTAGCAAGGTACACATGAAAAACAAACACCTTGTAATTTTTTATTATAAAATTAATTAAATAATAAATATATAAACAACTTCAAAATATAGATGTTTAGCTTAATAACTAGAAATAAAAAATCAAATGGCTACAAAATTTACAAACTTCATATAGCAAGACACACATAAAAAGTTGATTGGTCTTCTAGTCACACTCCTAAGTGTTATAAAATACTCTTTATGTTAAAAAATATATAAATATATATATTTTATGGTTATAAATTTTTAAGAAATCATAGTAATATTTATGAAGATAATATGAAATAATTTTAAAGGCATTAAATTACATATTATTTTGATATCATTTATATTTTTTAAAATTCTAAAAATTAGTTAACGTAAGAAGATAAATATAAAAAGTTATTTTTTTATTTTAAAAAAAAACTGATTATTAAAATCTAATAGTAAAAATATTACTCAATTGTTTAATTCTTATAACTTTGTAGGGGTAAACATCTATGTTTTTATATTTAAATATTAATTTATTTTCTTTTAAATTTAATAAAAAAATTTACATTTTTATCATAATTAAAGATTTTCAAATTTTGTATTAATTATTTTTTTAAAAGTTTCCTATAATCATAAATTTTTTTTTAATACTTATAATAATATTAATATTTACTAGTTTTATTATTCATCAATTCTATTATTTTCGAAAATATCTTCTATTTTATCATACAATGAATTATTTTACATTTATATTAGTAGAAATTTTAATATATGTTAATTTAATTTTTAAAATATCGAAAAATTTATTATACATATTGAATTAATTATTTAATATTTCTTTAATACAAATTATTAAATTTCTTAATTAAAAATTTTTGAAAAAATTTTTGTGTACTTTTTTAAAAATTAATACATCATAAAAATAGTAATTTTAGTCCTTATTAATATAATTATGTTTTGTATTTTTATATTTGTTAAATTATTTATTAATTATATCCTTTTTTCATAATTTTACGAAAATAATTTTTCTTTCAAGGATCGCTCATCTATAGACCTTTAACATATATTTAATAAACAAATTAAAATAAAATATTAAAACTAAGAATAAATTAAAAAAATTAATAAATTAAATATTGGCTAGTGAAATTCTATCACTAAATCTATCCATATGTTCAAGATTTACTTAGCTAGGGAAGTTACGTAACAAAATTTATCGCTATATTTCATATTTAATTATCGAGGGAAGTTCCGTCACTAAATCCATCAATATATTTTGGATTTAATTAACTAGTAAATTTCCATGGTTAATTTCATCGCTATATTCATGATGTAATTGGCTAGGGAAGTTCTGTCGCTAAAATCGATCACTATATTTAAAATGTAATTAGCTAGGGAACTTCGTCGCTAAATTCGTCACTATATTTCGGGATGTAATTAGCTAGGGAAATTCTATCACTAAAATCCATCGTTATGTTCTAGATCTAATTAGCTAGGGAAATTCCATCACTAAAATCTATCACTATGTTCTGGATGTAATTGGCTAGAGAAATTCCGTCGTTAAATCAATCACTATGTTCCAAATGTATTTATCTAGAGAAATTCCGTTGTTAAATCCATCGCAAAATTTTAGATTTTATTATCTAGGGAAATTTGTCGCTAAATCCGTCGCTATATTCAGAATTTTATTAGCTAGGGAAACTCTATCGCTTAATCCATTGCTAAATTCCATGCTTTTCTTGAGTGGAATTTACGAAAATATTCTATCACTAATCCATCACTAATCCGTTGCAAAATTTTCCGCATTTCCTGAGTGGAATTTATGAAAATATTTCATCGCTAATTCATTGCTAAGTTCCCCGCTTTTCTTGAGCATAATTTACGAAAAATATTCCGTTGCTAATCCGTCGCTAATCCATTGCAAATTTTTAATTCAATGAAAAATCATAAATCCCTTGCTATTCCCTAGCTAATCCCTCGCAATTTAGTGATGGATTGATCCCTAGCTAAAATTCCCTAGGTAAATGAACATTATTTTGTAGTGTTCTTTATT
>JAREIK010003530.1:122500-127500 GCA_029783825.1 Sapria himalayana
TGTAATACTGATGAAGCTAGGAACCTCCTTGTAAAGGCTAAAATTAGTTTCCCTTCTGAATTTCTTATCGACCCCCCCCCCCCCCCCCCTCCTGCAACTCCTATGTCTCTGTCAAAGCTTCCTTCTGTGTTTAGAGCTACTCTTTCTTTTGTGGGTTTAACCCATTTTATACTTATAAATTTAAAATGTTTTAACTATTTTTCTTTTCAGTTCCAATAAGTCTTTATATCTTTATCTAAATTCATGTCTTGTAATATTAAAGGGTTAGTTTCAGAAAATTTTCTTGTTTCTTCCCTTATATCCTTCCAGATATCTTCTATTATCATTTTGTGGCCTTCAAATCTACTTTTGTTTCTAGCCTTCCAAATGCACCAAATTGCTATTAGTGGTACATTGTTTTTAATCCATTTCTGAGCCGGACTTGAGACTTTTTGCTTATGCCATTTCTGAAATCTACTTTTTATGGTAAGATATTCATATTTTATTTGAAATTCTGCTTCTAATTTCTTCCAGATTTCAGAAGCTATTTTCCCATTTGAAAATAGATGATCTAGCATTTCCATCTCATATTCACAATAGTCACACCTAGAAACTAACTGAATTCCTTTCTTTTTTAAATTAATCAATTGGGGTGATATTAGATAAAACTTTCCACATGAAAGTTTTAATTTTTTGTGGATTATCATTCTTCCAAACCCAATTAAATATATATTGTTCTTGCTTTTTTCTTATGATATCTTTGACTGATTTAATAGAGAATGAACCTTCTGATGTAAGTGTCCATACCCATCCTTTTCTTGTAAGTTTAGAGTTATTCTCAACTAATTCTCTTTGTCTAAGCATTTGTATCCAAACTTGTGAGCTCTTGCCTTTGTTTTTTACTTTATTAGTATCATTCTTGATGCAATACTTTGCCCGCATAAATTTAGAACATAAACTGTTATTTGTTTTTAGTCTCCACCATCTCTTGCTGGCCCCTACTTTAGCTAAATCCGAAAGATTAACAAATCCTAATCCAGCTTCTTGAACATGGAAGCATAGATCTCTCCATTTTTTCCAATGGAGTTTATATTTACCTTCTTTTTTACCCCATCGAAAATTAGCAAGTTCTCTTTCTATTTTTTTAATAAGCTTAACAAGTGGTTTGATAATGATAATGTTATGCATTAATGTGCTTTCTAAGACGTGTTTTATTAATGTTATTCTACCCCCAAGGCTTAAAAATTCCTCTTTCCATCCCGTGATTTTCTTTTTTATTTTATTCACTAAAAATTCTAACTATTCGGACTTGAGTTTACCTTCATAAACAGGGCAACCCAAATAAGACATTTCGCCTTTTTTATGAGAAAAAATGGTAATTTTTTTAATTCTGTGAGTTAATACCAATGGAACTTTGTTAGATATCATATATTGACATTTTCTTTAATTTAATTTTTGACCAGTTTCTTCTTCTATGTTTTTTAACAACTTCATTAAATTTTGTAATGATCTACTACCTCCATTGGTAAAGATCATTACATCATCTGCATATGCCAAGCAACAAACCAATAAAGTATTTTTAGGTTGCCTAAATGAACCTATTAATCCTTTTAACATTTTATCTTTAAGTTCCAAATATATATTGAATAGTAAAAGGGAAAGAGGATCTCCTTGTCGCAATCCTCTAGTTGGTTTTATCTCTTATCCTACTTTTCCATTAGTTATAACTCTAGCCCAAGTATTTGATATACATCTATATATCAAATCTATCCATGTTTCCAAGAAATCCATTTTTCTCATAATGAAACATAGCATGTTCCATTCAACTCTATCAAATGCTTTGGATAGATCTAGTTTTATTATAACGTTATGACCTCTAGTCTTTGTTCCTATTTCCCTGCACATCTCTTTAGCCAAGCAAATATTTTCCATTATCAGTCTATCCTTCATGAAACTTTTCTGTTCTATCGAAATAATTTTAGGCAGAAGATTGGTTAGTCTGTTTTGAAGTGTTTTTGCTAAAATTTTATAAACTGAATTACATAAACTTATTGGTCTAAAATCTTGACCAGTTTGTGGGTTTTCTATTTTTGGAATAAGGACAATGTGAGAACTCCCCCACTTCTTTTCTATTTCCGTCCCACTGAGAATACTATTAATAGCCTTTTCTATATCTTTTTGAATTATATTCCAGCAATTTTGAAAGAAACGGCTATTCCATCCATCTGGTCCAACTGTGCTATCCTTATCCATACTAAATATGGCCATTTTAATTTCTTCTTCTTCCACATATTTAGTTAGCATACCATTATCTTCTGTTGTGATTTTATTTTCTATGTTATGTATCAAAGTATTACCTATAAGCATCCTTTTTCCACTTAGTTGATTATTAAAAAACTTTGTGAAATAATTTTGAATGTCTATATCTTTGTCCATCCATTTTCCTTCTTTATCTTTTATACCCCTAATTATGTGTTTCTGATGTTTTAATTTTAACATTTTTGAAAGAATTTTGTGTTTTTGTCACCTTCTATTAGCCATTTTATTTTAGCTTTTTGTTTCCAGTATACTTCTTCCATTAAAAGTTATAATTTAAGTTCCGCTTGTGCTTTGCTTAATGCACTTCTATTATTAGCGTTTTGATCTAATTCGAATTCTAATTCTTTTTTTAATACTAATTCTTCTGCTTCTTTTATATTTTTATTTATGTCTCCAAATGTTTCCTTGTTCCATTTTTTTAATTCAATTTTTAGCATACTTAGTTTATTGTTTAAGACTTGAATAGAATTTTCTGATACATCTTTATTCCAAAATTCTTTCACCAAGAGTTTTGAAATCTAAAAGAGCCTCCTGAATAAGCAATACTTTTAATGGTTATTAAAAGTGGACTATAATCAGAACAAGTTCTGTTTAAATGTTTCACTTCTTTTATGCCAAATAACTCTAACCATTTAACATTAAATAGTATTCTGTCTAATCTTGCCCAAATTGTGCCTTTCTTTTTCAGTTATTACACCATGTAAATGGTGAACCTAAAAATTTAGCTTCCATTAGATTAGTTTTATTAATTATGTCATTAAATTGATCCGTGGCTTTCTTATTTGGTGTTTTACCGCCCTTTTTTTCATTAGAACTTCTTAGTAAGTTAAAGTCTCCCCATATTATCCAAGGCTTATTTTCTTTAAATGTTTTTTAAATGTCCTCCCATAATTCTTTTTTTTCTTCTCTCTTATTCTTCGCATAAACTATAAAAATTATTTCATTCTCATCTTGACTAAGACTAATGTTTACTAACTGATTAGTATTTTTTAATATTTTTATATTTAACTTATTTTTCCACATTAACCAAATTTTACCATTTTTATTAACATAACCTTGATCAAAACCTAAGCTTTTTTTATATTCTTCTAGTTTTTCTATTTCCACCATCGGTTCAGCTATCGCTATAAGTTCAATGTTATACATATATATCAATTTTATCAATCTATTTTTATAGGGGATATTATGAATTCTCCTAATGTTCCAATAAATGTAATTATACATTATTTATTGACTTTGTTTGTGCACTAGTAGTGCGTTTAGTTTCATGTGTTTTATTTAGGTATCTTTTAATGTTTTTTGGTTTTCTTAAAAAGCTTGATTCTCGTTCCCTTTCACCTTTCCATTCCCTACCCATTTGAATAGCCATTATTTTTATTTCCTTTATAGCCCAATCTTTATTGCCCATTTTTTGTATGGATTTTTTATGTCTATATCATCTCTAGTTAATTTAACTTTTTGCACATTTTCTTCTTCATCTTTGTAAAGCGAGGTTAAACTTCTTATTTCCACTTTTTCCTCCGAATAGTCTATTATGGGAACAGCCTGACCTTTATTTTTTTGTTGTTTATTTTTCATGTAAATTCTTGTTCTTTTATTTAGTTCATCTATTTTCTTTAACATTTCTGTTGTCTTTTCATCTTCTAGGAAGGCTACTACCCCATTTTCTTCTTCGTAAATTTTTTTATATTCAACTAGCCTTAATTCTTCTGACTCAGATTTCTGTTCTTCTAGATGAATAGATTGAGGCTTTATCTGATATCTAACTATCTCTCCTCTCTTACCTGGTGCCCTTTTAATTTCTTCTCTTTTATGTATCCTCTTCCCTTTTTTTGTTACCGGGCAATCCTCAATACAGTGGCCAAGTTTCATGCAGCATGAACAATAAGATGCGAGGTTTTCTGGAACAATTTGCTGCCATAATCCTCCACCCTCCATGCTTCCTATCCAAATGCGTGAGGGTATAGGCTTCTGTATATCAACTTCAATACAGATTCTTGCTACACTTAGTCTGGACAGTGTAGCCGTGGCACCATCAAGAAGGAGAGGAGAACCAGTGGTACAAGAAATATGATAAAGAGCAAATTTTTCAAATAAGTGTATCGGTAGCATAGGGAGCAGAAACCATGCCAGAGCTACCGACGATTCTACCTTCGTTGATAAATTGCTTGTCCATTTGAATGTTCTCAAGGGATAACCCATGATATACGAAATACCTCGCAATAAAATTCTGTGAAAATCTTCTTCCGAATAGGCTTGAATCAGTACATGTTTATCATTGATGAGTCCCACATTGATCAATGCTTTTAGCTTCAGTGAAGCAAAAAATGCACGAACATCATCCACGCGTGGTCTTCCATGCGAAAATTTGCCCACAATTGAATGTTTGTGAGGTTCGGTGAGTTTTTGGATATAATCGGGAGAGAACAATATCGAGGGTTCCTCGATAGAATTCGCGTAAATTTGTGAAGTAGCCGATACTATGCACGTGGTCTTTCTGAAATAATTCGTAAAGGATTTATTATTAACTAAGTAATCCATTTCTTACAAAATTTGCTCAAAATCAGCTTCTTCTTCCACAAAATTTGTTGTTTCTCTCTCTAAAATGCACTGCTTCTCTCTCTAGAAGTTGAGAGCATTTTTCGGAGAGAAAACTCGAATTCTTCTTCCTTCCTTCTTCTTCTTCTTCTTCCTACTACTAC
>JAREIK010003530.1:132500-136955 GCA_029783825.1 Sapria himalayana
ATTATCATTATTCCAGACCCATTTAAATAAAGGTTGCACAACCTTCCTGTTTCTCACTTTTTCTTTAATGGATTTGAGAGAGAAAGAACCATCTGCACTCAAAATCCATTTCCAGCCATTTTTGGAGAATTTGGAGTATTTGTCAACTATTTCTCTTTGATTGAGCATTTGTAGCCATACTTGTGAGGCCTTGTTCTTTCTTCTATCTTTGCTCGTGTCTCCCTCTATGTAATATTTAGATCTCATAAACTCAGCCTAAATGCTGTTATTTTCCTTGAGTCTCCACCATCTTTTACATGCCCAGGATTTGGCAAGGTCATTTAACTCAACAAAACCCAGCCCTGCTTCCTGTTTAGGGTAGCATAAATCTTTCCACTTTTTCCAGTGAAGCTTTCTTTTTCCATTGCTAGATCCCCACAGAAAATGGGCCAATTCTTTCTCAATACCTTTTTTAACTGCCTATGGAAGATAAGTAACAATCAGATTTTGTTTGATTACACTTTGAAGCACATGGGTAATTAAAGTAATCCTACCGCTCATGTTAAGTGATTCTACTTTCCAACCTGCAATTTTATTTTTGATTTTAACATGTAAGAATTCTAAATACTCTAGTTTTAATTTTCCTTCATAAAGTGGGCAGCCAAGATATTGCATAGCACCTTTTTTATGAGAAAAACCTGTTATTCTGTTAATTTTGAAATTTATGCTTGGTGGGGCATTCTTGGTAGTCATGAATTGACATTTATGGTTATTTATTTTCTGCCATGTTTCATTTTCTAATGTTTTTAATAATTCCATCAGATTATGTAGGGACTTGGCACTACCGTTTGTGAAGATTATCACATCATCCGCATATGCCAGACATCCCACTGAGGGGGTATCTTTCGGCTGTCTAAAATGTTCTATTATCTTAGAGTGCATCTTAACTTTAATGTTAATAATTAATAGTTCTATGTAGATGTTAAAGAGAGAGGGAGAGAGGGGATCTCCCTGTCTTAAACCTCTTAGTGTCTTGATGTCTTTTCCTAGATCTCCATCGACAAGAACTTTGATCCATGAGCTTGATATACATCTATATATCAGATTAATCCAGGTTTCTGAGAAGCCCATCTTTCTCATGGTAAAGTATAAGATATTCCATTCTACTCTATCGAAGGCTTTAGATAGGTCTAACTTTATCAGGACATTATGCACTCTAGTTTTAGTACCTAATTCTTTAATCATTTCTTTAGCTAGACAGATATTCTCCATTATTAGCCTGTTTTTCATGAATCATGACTGTTCTTTTGATATGATTTTTGGTAGAACTCCAGCTAATCTACTTTGAAGCAACTTAGACAAAATTTTGTAGATGGAGTTGCATAAGCTAATAGGTCTAAAATCCTCTGCCATTTGAAGATTTTCCGTTTTTAGAATGAGAGCGATATACGTGCTGCTCCATTTCTTACCTATCTCAGCTCCACAAAAAAATCTAGATTATGACATTTAAGAGCTCATTTTTTATAATAAGCCAGCAATTTTGGTAAAATTCATTATTCCACCCATCCGGGCCCGGAGCACTATTTTTGCCCAGATTGAAAACCGTAGTCTTTAGTTCTTCTTCATTCGGAAATCTTGTGAGCATATCATTTTCTACACTAGTGATTTTATGTTCAATGTTATGTAGAAGATAATTTTCACGCAGGTTTATATCTCCTCTAAATAATCTTTCATAGTGATCATCAAAGTGATTTTTAATATCTATATCTCTGTCTAACCATTTATTTAGATTGTTTTTTATGCCTTTTATTCTATGCTTTTGTATTTTAAGTTTGGCTGATTTCTGAAAGAACTTCGTGTTTTTATCTCCTTCTTTCAGCCATTTTATTTTTGCTTTTTGTTTCCAGATGACTTCCTCCATGAGAAGCTTTAGTTTTAATTCGGCTTGTGCTCTATTTAACTCCTTTCTACTGTCTTTATTTTGAAGTAAATAATCATCTAGTTCCCTTTTTTCAACTTCATGTTCTGCTACAATGATGTTATTATTAATATTGCCAAAGATATCTTTATTCCATGTACTTAAGTAGTTTTTTAAGTCTATTTAGCTTCATATTCCAGATTTGACCCGGATTACCTGAAGCTTCCTTTGACCATGAATTTTTAACCGTATTAATAAATGTGTGATGCAAGCACCATGCATTTTGGAATTTAAAAGAGTTATTTATTGGTCTAGATTTTTCTACCGATATGATTAGTGGATTGTGGTCTGAATAGGATCTATTTAGATGTTTCACTGACGTGGATCCATATGACTCTAGCCATTTTACATTATATAATACTCTGTCTAATCTTGCCCATATGGTCCTTTTATCTTTCTGGTTATTGCACCAGGTGTAATGAGAGCCTAGGAAGCTTGCTTCCATCAGACTGGCCTCTGATATAGTCTTGTTAAAATGAGAGATAGATTTTTGTTAGGAGGATTTCCCCCTGTTTTTTCACAAACTTTCCTTATTATGTTAAAGTCACCTCCTATTATCCAGGGTATGTTTAAATTGGCTATTTTTAGTATGTCGTCCCAAAGGGACCTTCTACCTTCTTTGGTGTATTTAGCATAGAATGCCGAAATTATTTCATCCCGGGCAGAACCTAAGCTAAAGTTGATCATTTGATCTGAGTCTTCTAAAATGTTTATGTTAAATATGTTTTTCCAAAATAGCCAAATTTTGTTATTTTTGTTGGAAAATGCCTTATCAAATCCTAAGATATTTTTATAGTGTTCTATCTCGTCCTTACTTATTATGGGTTCAGCTAATATTATAAGTGGAGTTTTATGGATTTGTATTAATTTTTTAATTCTTTTTATAGTAGGGGAGTTTCCGATGCCCCTTGCATTCCATTAAAGAAATCTAAACATTGGAGTTAGATTTAGCCCCAGCTCTAGTGGTGCACTTTGAATCATAAGTTTTATTTATGTATTTTTTCCTATTTCTAGATCTTTTTATAGCACTCGTATCTTCTATTTTCTCTTTCCCCACTTCCTACCTAGCTGAACGACCATGATTTTTATTTCTTCCATGGCCCATTCTCTATTTCCCATTTATTATAGAATCTTTCAATATCTATATCATCTTTAGAGGTTTTAAAAGGCTTTGGTTCTTCCTCTTTTTTGTCTAGGTTGATCCCACTTCTAACCTCCAGCTCATCTTCTGAGCTATTAACTATTTTTGTTGCCCAGCTCTTTTCTACAACTTTCTTTTTTTCAAATCTTCCTCTCCTAACTCTTTTATTAATTTCTGCAATTGTTTGCATAAGTTCATGAGTTTTATTGAATTCCAATCTATCTATTTCCTCTCTCTCTTTTTCTCTAGGAGGCACATATTCTACAATTTCTAATCCAGTTTCTACTGCCCCTAGATTCTGTTCTAATGTTTGGGGGGGGGGGGGGGGCTTTATTCTGTATTCCTCTCTTCCCCTCCATGCGGTTGTTCTAGTGCCAAGCCATTGTTTGTCTTCTAAGTGTTTCTTTTTAACTAAACATTGGTCACAACTATGGCCAAGTTTACTGTAGTAAGAACAATAATATGGAAGGTTCTCGGGAATTATTTCTTGCCAGAAACCTTCTCCCTCTTTGGTTCCAATCCATATGCGGTGTGGGATAGGTTGCAGTAAGTTAACCTCTATGCATACTCGAGCAACACTCGGGCGAGACAATGTGGCAGTAGCACCATCGAGAAGGAGAGGGGTGCCCACTGCATGTGCAATATGATAGAGAGAGAATTTATCAAAGAGATGTATGGGCAGCATAGGGAGAAGGAACCAAACCGGTGTTAATGGCGATTCTAGCTTGGTTGAGAAGGATGGCGTCCACCTGAAAGCTCGCATGGGGTAGCCCATAATGTACCATATACCTTTCAACCCGACCCTGTGGAAATCTTCCTCACTGGATAGTTGCAGAAGAATGTGCTTGGCGTTGAGAACGCCTATTTTTGTTAGACTTTTAAGCTTCAATGATGCATAGAAAGCACAAATATCTACAACGCGCGGACTGTAATGTGAAAATTTGCCCACCAGCATGAATTTGTGGGCTTCCGAGAGCATATCAATATCTGTCGAGGAGAACTCTATCGAGGGTTCTCCATTTTTTTCCCATGAATATCCGAAGCTTGCGAATAGGGATACACGGTCTTATTGAATTGTTGAGAAAACAACTTCTTCTTCGTTAAATAATAAAAATGCTTCCTTTGATGCTTGAAATTGCCTTGTTCTTCACTGGTTTTTGATGTTTCTGTCTCTAAAAACGTGTTTCTCTCTCTAGAACTTGAGAGCAAAATTATATCGTTCTTCTTATTCTCTCTTCTTTCTTCTGTATCATCACAATCTTTTCTACAACTTCTTCTCCTTCTTATTTCTTCTTATTCTTTTCTTCTTCCTTCTTCTTCTTCTTCTTCTTTCATCATCATATCATCATCATCATCT
>JAREIK010003530.1:147455-189105 GCA_029783825.1 Sapria himalayana
GCAGTGTATATGTACATATTTACTAGCATTTCACTAGTTACACATATTACTTCAGTATATGTAGATATATACTATAGTATATATGTAGATATACTGAGTATATATGTACCTATATACTATTCTATAGGTACATATATACTATAGTATATATGCATGTATATACTATAGTATATATGTGCGTATATACTATAGTATATATGTGTGTATATACTATAGTATATATGAACTTATATACTCAGTATGTACTTATAAGAGTAATACTAGCATTTCTCTTATATGTGCATTTAAGAAAAACTTCTTGTAGATATATATCTCTCATTAATACCCTAACATGTCAGGAACAACAGAAACATTCTAATTCAATGATTAAAGAATGCATATCATGTTTTCGTGTAAGCAAATAATGAGCAAGAAATGTAACTCACCATGACCATGGTACACAAACTCATGAGTGATGATAGGGTTCGAAGAAGTAAAATAATTAGACCACCACCTTCCACAGTTTTGATCATTCTTGCAAGAATATTTAGAGTTATGGATTCAAAATCCTACAAAATTGCAAGGGCAAAAAAGGAGTTATTAGTAGTGATAAGAATTTTAAACATAGTATCTAGAAAGAAAAGAAAAGTGGAACCTACAAAATACACATGCCATAAGTATTTCCTAGAATTTTTTCAGAATTTGTGTACAAGCAATAGGAAACAAACTCCGCTTTCAAGAAACAAAGAGAAGGGATTAGTTTTTTCTGGGTCAATTAGTCCCTTTAGCATTAGCTTTATAATCTGCTTTGCCGGTTTTCTTTTGTGGCATCAACATGCAAGCATCAAATTCAGACATAATTAAAAAACTACTCATTTCTTAGTGATCATGGCATCAAATTTAGTATGTACGTATATACTATAGTATATATGTATGTATATAATGAGTATACACATACATATATACCGCATATATATGTACATATAATACTATAGTATATACGTACATATATACTATAGTATATATGAAACCTATAATAGTGCAGTGTATATTTAATATATACTGCACTATTTTATATAAATATATACTCAGTTTATCTACATATATACCACTACAAGAAAATATTGATTTAGCTAGTGAATTTTAGCTAAGGATCAATCCATAGCTAAATTGCGAGGGATTAGCTAGGTAATAGCAATGGATTTATGATTTTTTATTAAAAATAATAGCAATGGATTAGCGACGGAAAATTTTTCATAAATTCCGTTGAAGAAAAGTAGGGGATTTAGCTACGGATTTAGCGACGGATTAACGACTAAAAATTTACGTAAATTCCATTCAATAAAAGCAAGGGATTTAGCAGTGTATTAGCAACAAAAAATTATTGTAAATTCTGCTCAAGAAAAGCAAGGAATTTAGTGACGGATTAGCGACGAAAAATTTTTATAAATTCTGCTCAAGAAAAGCAGAAAATTTCGCGACGGATTAGTGATTAAAAATTTTGGTAAATTTTGCTCTAGAAAAGTAGGGAATTTAGTGATGGATTTAGCAATGGATTAGTGACAGAAAATTTTCGTAAATTCTACGAGAATTTAGCAACGGATTTAACGAGGAAATATTCCAAGCTAATAAAAACTTGAACATAGCGACAAATTTAGCAATGGATTTTTCCTAGCTAATAAAATCCGTATTTAATAATGGATTTAGCGATGATTTTTCCCTAGCTAATAAAATCCATAATTTAGCGATGGATTTAGTGATAGATTTTTCCTAGCTAATAAAGTCCGTAATTTAGTTACAGATTTAAGGATGGATTTTCCCTAGCTAATAAAATCCATAATTTAGCTATGTATTTAGCGATGGATTTTCCCTAGCTAATAAAATATATATTTAGCTACAGATTTAGCGATGGAATTTCCCTAGCCAATATTTAATTATTTATTTTTTTTAATTTATTCTTAGTTTTAATATTTTATTTATTTTTGTTTATTAAAAATATGCTATTGGTCTAAAGAGGAGCAATCCTTGAGGGCTACATTCTCCTCGTAAAATCATAAAAAAATTATATTATAAATAAATAATTTAAAAAATAAAAAATAAAAAAATTATATTAATAAGAACTAAAATAACTATTTTTATGATGTATTATTTTTTAAAAAATTATACAAAAAAATTTTCAAAAATTTTAAATTAAGAAACTTAAAAATTAGTATTAAAGTAACATTAAATAATAAATTTAATAAGTATAATAATTTTTTTCGATATTTTAAAAATTAATTTAACATACATTAAAATTTCTACTAATATAAATGTAAATTAATTCATTGTATAAATAAAATAGAAAATATTTTTAAAAATATCTGAATTGACGAATAAACTAGTAAATATTAATATTATTATAAGTATAAAAAAATTTATGATTATAAAAAACTTTTAAAAAAATAAATAATATAAATTTTGAAAATCTTGAAATATAATAAAAATATAATTTATTTAATAAAGTTAATAGAAAATAAATTAATATTTATAAATAAATACGTACATGTTTGATCCTATTAAAATTTATACGAATTAAACAATTAAGTAATATTTTTACAATTATTTTTAACATTATGTTTTTATTAAAATAATAAATATAACTTATTTTAATTATCTTCTCACTTTGAGTAATTTTTTGAATTTTAAAAATTATTAATGTTATCAAATAATATGAAATTTTATGCCTTTAAAATTATTTGATATTATCTTCGTAAAAATTAATATGAATTCTTAAAAATTTATAACCATAAAATATAAATTTTTATATATTTTTTAACAATAATAGTATTTTATAACTCTAAGGCGATTGGTTAGAAAATAAATCATCTTTTCATTTATGTCTTATTGTATGAAGTTTGTTAATTTTGTAACTATTTGATATTTTTTTATAAGGCTAAACATATATTTTTTAATTGTTTATATATTTATTGTTTAATTAATATTATAATAAAAAAGTGTAAGGTATTTGTTTTTCATGTGTACATTTCTACATGCACATTAATTTTGTTGAAAAAATTTTGATAGTAAATAAAATTAATGAGTCTTTTTGATTATAAATATATATTGTTTATTTGATGTTTTAATAATTAAAAATATAAATAATTTGTTAATATATACATTCACTTGTCGAGAGGTGATAATCTCTAATAAGTGAAGCGAACCTCCGCATTTTACCATCTATCTCTGGACACCGACGCATCAACATATAATCGAGGTTTAAGTTTTAATTTGTTATTTGATTTGAGGTACATTCTATACATTTATTCTTCATCAATTATCTTGGATTGCTTAATCGAATATTAAGCTTATGCGTATTGATTCTATTATTTATTATTTCCAAATTTCTTCTCCTTTATTCACCGTGGTTTGCTTGGATTGCGTATATATACTTAATCGTATGCATACTTCATGCATTTGTGATATAATGCTTTGTCATTGTGTGGATTTTGATGGTGCACAGTAGGTATGCCGAATTAATAACTGCTTCAATATACATAACTGTATATAGTATACAAAAATAGTATACATAAATATAAGTGTATTTTATATAAGTGCATTTAAACATAACTATATCTATATAACTATAAAAACAATATACATAAACTATTTAAACATAACTATATCTATATAACTATAAAAATAGTATAGATAAACCATTTAAACATAACTATATCTATATAATTCAAATTTCTTATAGAAGTGTATTTTACTAGATCTATATAACTATAAAAATAGTATATATATATATATATATATATATATATATATATATAACAACATATATTTAATATACATACATACATACATACATATATATATATATATAACTATATATATATATATGTATTTAACTATATGTATATAAACATATTACTATATAAAAATGTATTTATCTACATTAATATACAAAATTATATATAAACAATATACATAAATAGTATAAGGTATGCCGACTTGATATCAACATCAATATACATAACTATATATAAACAGTATACATAATTAGTATACAATAAACATACCTATATTTTATATAAGTGTATCTAAACATAACTATGTATCAATATGCATGTGTGACATAATTCAAATTTCTTATATAAGATATTTTACTATATCTATATAACTATAAAAATATTATACATAAACATAACTATATATAAATATAACAATGTATATTTAATACACACACACACACACACACACACACACACACACACATATAGATATATAAGTATATATAAATGTATTTAACAAAATGTATATCAACATATTACTATAAATAAATATATTTATTTATATTAATATACATAACAATACATTAATAGTATACATAAATAGTATAAGGTATGCCGACTTGATAATCTACATCAATATACATAACTATATACATAAACATAAGTGTATTTTATATAAGTGTATCTAAACATAACTAAACATCAATATGCATGTGTGATATAATTCAAATTTTTTATATAAGTGTATTTTACTATATCTATAACTATAAAAATAGTATACATAAACATAACTATATATATATATAACATCATATATTTACTACACACACACACACACACACACACACACACATATATATATATATATATATATATATATATATATAACAATATGTATACCAACATATTACTATATATAAATGTATTTATTTATATTAATATACATAACTATACATAAATAGTATACATAAACAATATAAGGTATGCCGACTTGATATTTACATCAATATACATAACTATATACATAAACAGTATACATAAACATAAGTGTATTTTATTTAATTGTATCTAAACATAACTATACATCAATATGCATGTGTGATATAATTAGAATTTTTTATATAAGTGTATTTTACTATATCTATAACTATAAAAATAGTATACATAAACATAACTATATATAAATATAACAACATATATTTAATATACATATATATATATATATATATATATATAATAATATATAAATATATTTAACAATATGTATATCAACATATTACTATATATAAATGTATTTATCTACATCAATACTTATACATAGTCATATGTATAAATATATATAATTACATGAAAAAATATATATAACTATATCTACAGCATGTATAACTAAATTGCTTCAGAAACATAATATCCATTCATATCATTCATCTCATTCATACATGTTTTTTTGGATATTGTATAAATCTTTATCATTTTCCCATATATTTTAGGAACTTAAATTTAATTCATTCAGTCTTAAATATTTTTTTATTATATTTTTATATGTTTGTATAAATCATTATGATTTAATATGTTTAGGGTTTGTATTTTTGTTTCACTTAATATCATTTAACTAAATTTAATTTCTAATAAAATGTTCATTTGTTAAAATTCATTTTGTAATTTTCAAAACAAATAACTATATGTTTGTATAATAATTATTATAAAAAAATTCTAAAATATATATGTGATGTAGTCTCACATTAATTTTGAGAATTAAAAATACTTGAACACATAAATATTAACATGTTCCACAAATTCGTGAGAGCGGGAGCAAAAAGTGACATTATTACAAGATACAACTATTCTCTCATTTATAACACTTTTCCTAAAAAAATTGATCAGAGTAATACTTGCAATGATAAAGGTTCATTCAATACTAAATACCATGGTGTTACATTTTCATTCAATACTTTAGTTTTTTCAAATAAAAAAATCTATCTAATATCTTCTTCAACAACTCTTCTATCTTCTTTTTCTAGTCTTGATAAGCTATTTCCATTTTTGATTATATGTAAATTTCTTATCTAACATATCTAGTTCAAACTATTGCAATAGTTAAATCCATCAAATCAATCTAGGGTTGACATCTAACTTTTCTATGAGATATTTGATTATAGAATATTTAGTATATACTATGACTTTGGTCCCTACTAAATATGATATTAATTTGCCAAAAAATAAAGATTGTGATACAAGTTCTTTCTCTATAGTGGTGTAATTCAATTGGGCATTTTAGAGTGTGTTGTTATCATAGTATATGATAACTATTTATAAATATTTGTATAACTATATAAAACTCTTCATTATTATATTCAACTATATTTGTAACTATGTAAACTATTTTTTTAACTATATTAATAACTATATATAAATATTTTTTAAACTATATAATATTTTATAACTATATGAGTAATTCTATATAACTATATTTTTAACAAAATATATCATATGTTTAATAATATATAACTATATATAATTGAATTTTACTATATGTATAACTATAAAAATATTATATATAACTATATCTTTAACTGCATACATATTTATAACTATATGTGTATAATTATATATAAATATTTGTATATCTATGTAATACTCTATATAATTAAATATAACTATATTTGTATCTATGTATACATATTTGTATTCATATAATTATATCTATATATTTATTCATAACTTAGTATATATTTAGGTATAACTACTTATAACTACATGTATGAATATATTTTTATATAATTAAATGTTTAACTATATATAACTCTATTTTTAATTATATATACTATAGGTATAAGACCATATAGAGGTTGACCTCTCTCTGGTGACCATCTCTTGAGGTCTATTGATTCTTTTTTTTTTGTCATTAGATCTCTTTACTGCTATATGACAAAGGGATTAAGATTTAGTGGAAGAAATGGGGTTTACGTTCACAAAGCTATTCAGCAGGCTATTTGCCAACAAGGAGATGAGGATTTTGATGCTAGGTCTTGATGCTGGCAGAAAGACAACCATTCTGTATAAGTTGAAGCTTGGTGAAACTGTCACTACAATTCCTACTATTGTCTTCTATGTAAAGACTTTTAAATACAAAAACATCAATTTCACTATGTGGGATGTTGGGGGTCAAGACAAGATTCACCTTTTTTGAAGGGATTACTTCCAAAATAACCAATGTCCCATATTTGTGGTGGACAACAATGACAGAGATCGAGTAGTTGAAGCCAGAGATGAGTTGCATAGGATGCTAAATGAGGAAAAGCTTCAAGATGCAATTTTGTTGGTATTTTCCAATAAGCAAGATCTTCCCAATGTGATGAATGCATCTGAAATTACTGACAAGCTAAGACTTCACTCTTTTCTCCATTGCCATTGGAACATTCAGAGCACCTATGCTACCTCTGGCGAGGGCCTCTATGAGTGTCTTGATTGGCTTACCAATTACATTGCCAGTAAATCATAAATAATTTTAACAGGATTAGGCAAACTTTGTTGACATATCTAGATGTGGATCTAATCTTTGCCTATTTTACTTGAGTTTTGTTCTATTATGTAGATGACATCATCTATTTCTTGGGGGATTCAAATTGTATTTATATTTATATATTACAGGCCTGAAATACAAGACTGCATTTACATTATTCTGATCTGTTGTAAGCCGAACTTGTTTGTTTTCTGTTTTGCATTTTTGCCATTGGATCCCAAAGGTACACGAACATATAACTATAAATAATTGTCTTTGACTATTTGTATAACTATAAAATATTATACATAACTATATTTTATAATATAATTAACAACATATATTTAATATACATTTTTATATATTAGTATATAAAAATGTGTTTTATCATATATATACCTATAAATAACTATATGTATACCTATATAAAATTATATAAAAATATATATATACCTACACGTATAAATATAAGTATAACTATATGTGTAACTATATGTATAACCACATGTAACTTTATTTATAATTACATGTATAATAACATTCAACATTATATTTAACTATATGTGTATAACTATGTATAAATATTTGTATAACTATATATAAATATTTGTATAACTATATAACACTCTACAACATTAAATATAACTAAATTTATACCTATGTATACATATATGTACATTTATATATTTATTTATAACCTTACATATTTATGTATTACTATTTATATGAATATATTTATATATAACTATATGTTTAAATATAAAAAAAATATTACTAGTTATATATATTATATTTATAATAACATATAACTATAAATAATTGTATCTTATTATATATATAACTATAAAATCTTTATAAATAACTATATTTAAATATATAATTTATATCTTATATTTAATATACATTTGTATATATTAGTATATAAAAATGTATTTTACTATATCTATACCTATACATATCTATATGTATAAATATATAAAATTAGATGAATAAATATATATACTTATATGTATAAATATAAGTATAATTATATGTCTAACTATATGTATAACCACATGTAACTATATTTATAATTACATGTATTAAAACATAAAATATTATGTTTAATTATATGTGTATAACTATATATAAATATTTGTAAAACTAAATAAAACTTTATATAATTAAATATAACTATATTTTTAACTATTTATCCATATATGTATACATATATGTAAATCTATATATTTGTTTATAACATTCTATATATTTATGTATAACTAAATATAACTACTCGTATGAATATATATATATATATATATAACTAAATGTTTAACGATATATAAATTTCTATAACTATATATATTATATGTATAATAACATATAACTATAAATAATTCTATCTTACTATATGTATAACTATAAAAACTTTATACATAACTATATTTAAATATATAATTAACAACATGTATTTAATATACATTTTTATATATTAGTATAAAAAATGTAATTTAGTATATCCATACCTATACATAACTATATGTATAATTATATGAAATTATATGAAAAAATATATACACATACATGTATATAAGTTTAACTATAAGTGTAACTATATGTATAACCACATGTAACTTTATTTATAATTATATGTATAAAAACATACAACATAATGTTTAACTAAATGTGTATAACTATATATAAATATTTGTATAACTATAAAAAACTCTATATAAATAAATATAACTTTATTTTTAATTATGTATATGTAAAATTTATATTATTGTTTATAACTTTGTATTCATTTATTTATATTTACTCATAACTATTTGTATGCATATATCTATATATTATTATATGTTTAACTATATTAAACTATTTATAACTACATTTACTATATGTATCCTAACATCTAATTATATATGGGATAATATTATTTTGTTGCACTAACTTTAAATGAAATGGCTAAAGATATAATATCAACAATATGTAAGCACATAGCATGAGAGTGTCTATTGATCAGGCTCATATATGGTATAATACAAAAAAGGTTCATACTCTTACCTAATCTCAGCTCTTGGGCCTCATGCTCAAATATGAACATATGTATAACAAAAGATGTAATATTTGATAGGTTTGTATAGAAGAAATTATATTTTCTTTTTATATAATTCTTCATTCTAACATTGCACTCTCTATGTGTCTTTCTTTCCCTCTATAATTCTTTCTACTGTATATGTAATTTGTTTTTTAATAATCTATATGTATAACCAAATATTTTATTTCTGTATAAATATTTTCATGTAAGTACAGGAAAGAAAATATTAAGAGGCCAGGGGATATTTGGTAAACCCTGGTCAAGAGCACTGGAAAGCTGTTAAGAGGATACTTAGGTACCTCAAGGTGACTTCTGATGTTGGTCTGATATTTGGTAATGAATCTAAACTCTTGTTGGCAGGATATTCTGATTCTGACTATGCAAAAGATGTTGACAGTAGACGGTCTATGACTGGTTATGTCTTCACTGTATGTGGTTCTGTAGTTAGTTAGAAAGCCACACTGTAATCTTCTGTTACTTTATCTTCTACTGAAGCAAAGTATATGGCTCTGAGTGAAGCTGCGAAGGAAGGGATATGGCTGAAAGGTTTTCTCAAGGACCTTGGTCTTTATGAAGAGGTTGCAACAGTTTTCTGTGACAACTTCAGTGCTATCTATTTAGCAAAAGACCAAGTGCACCATGAGAGGACAAAGCACATTGATGTGCAATATCATTTTTTTCCATCTGAGAAGAGGGTACAAGTAAAAAAGATTGCAACTTCTGATAATCCAGCAAACATGTTTACCAAACCTGTTACTCTGAATAAGTTAAGACACTGTCTTGACTTACTGAACATATCAAATCAGATGTAGTCATTTTGGACTAACTTTTTATAGAGAGTGTCTCTCTATCTGTATACACAACAAATTAAGGTGGAGATTGTTGTATATGTAATTTGTTTTTTAATAATTTGTTTATATAACCAAATATTTTATTTCTGTTTTAATATTTTCATGTAAGAGTAGGAAATGAAATATTAAGAGGTCGCGGATGCAGCAGTAGCACAATAATGGAGGTTCTGCTGTTTGGTCAGAGGGCCGAAATTTTTAGAGCAAAGTTTTTACCCGTTCCATGATCCGACCTACTCCGGATAAATGAACTGAGATAATTTTTAATATAAAATGTTTTTTAATTTTATTTTCGGGTGGCTATTTTTGGACCCATGGAACTGTTCGTCTCTCTCTCTTCTCTCTACGTGATTTATCGCGACTGTTCTGTGTGCTGCATACTGTAAGATATTTCTGTTGATTTAATCTGTAATGCATAAGCATTTTCTAGTGGATGTAGCTAGTCGTACTGAGCGACTAGCGAACCATGTTATTTTTGGTGTTTGTTTCTCATTTTTTGATTCTGTCATGGATGGGTGTTGGATTGGGATATATATATTGTTTGTTTTCTGTGCTTATGTTGTTTCTGTATCTTAATCTCACTACCGTGGAAGCACAATTGCCCAACACTTTCTGACATTCTCTTCCTTTTTTTCTTTGTGTCTCACTCTCTCTCTAGTTATTTTCTTTCTCGCTCTTCATTCTTGCTTGTTTTCTATCTCTCTCTCACCCCTCTCTCTCTATCTCCTTCTCTCCCTCTCCCCCCTCTTTCTCCTTCTCTCCCTCTTCCCCCCTCTCTCTCCCTCTCCCCCCCCTTCTCCCCCTCTCTCCCTTCCACCATTTCTCTCCCCCTCTCTCCCTCCTTACCACTCCCTCTCTCTCTCTCTCTCCCCCCATCTCCTCATTTCTCTGCCCCTCTCTCTCCCCACCTTATCTATCCCTCTCTCTTTCTCTCCCTCTCCTCCTTCAAATTTTAAATGTCTTTCTTCTTTGCTTTCCTTTCTTGTGCATTATCGTATTTTGCACCCTTTATCAAGTATTACTGTGATATCTATTAATCTTTATCGTGCTAAAAATTGCTTTATCTATAATATACATTCTGTAAATGCATTGCCTCGATATTCATGATATTTAATTTTTAAATATTCATCTATAAGTAATTTTATTTAATTATCTGTATATATTGAAGTAATAGAATATTTTATTCTAAATAATTATTGGGCATTATATTTTGTAAATAAAATAGGGTAAAATGAGTTCAAATCGTCAATGGATGTATAGAAGGGTTATTAATAGATTTTTGAATAACTTTTTTTTGACTAGGCTTGAAACTTTCATCAATTTTGCATGTAGTCAATCGAGATTGATGGATAGAAAAAAAAATTAAGTGTCCATGTAATCATCACAAGTGTTAGGATATCCCTTTTTGTGATGCAAACACTATAAGATATCATTTGGCTAAATATGGCTTTGTGCCAAATTATTTTATTTGGATTTATCATGGGGAATGTATAATGGCTCTGGATATTAACCAAAATGAGGTTACTGAATCATTTGCTTATGGTGAAAAATTATCAAACACATTCCATAGAATGATCACGGAAGCTGCTGGTGCTGACTTCAATATGAATTACATGGATAAACCACCTAATCCCGAAGCTCATAAATTTTATGAAATGCTTAAAGCTATAGATAAAGAGTTGTGACCTGGTTGTAAAATACATTCGCAATTGTCACTTATGGCTCGACTAATGAGCATAAAGTCAGAAAATCATATGTCTGAGAAATTATTTGATCAGGTGCCAGAACTGATGAAGAAGATTGTTCCGGATAATAATTTGATTACCAACAACTTTTACAACACTAAGAAGTTACTACGAGGAATGGGTCTACCAGTGGAAAAAATTAATTAATGTTTAAATGGATGTATGTTATATTGGGGCGGTGATAGTGATTTAATTAGCTATAAGTTTTGTGATCATCCTTGATTTAGGAAGGCACCTTGTGTTGTAGATACGCAATAAAAATTAAAGGTTATCTTTAAGAAGATGTATTATTTTCTAATAATTCCTTGATTACACAGACTATATACATCAAATGCTATGAAAAATGATATGAGGTGTCATTCTAAGCATGAGATTGAAGAATGGGTAATGCGTCATCTATCAGATTCACTTGCTTGGAAGCATTTTAATTATATACATCAAAATTTTGCAGCAGAAAGTCTAGATGTGAGATTGGGCCTCTTCATTGATGGATTTCAGCCATTTGGGCAATCTAGACAATAGTATCCAACATGGCCAGTGATAGTGACACCTTATAACTTGTCTATGTGGTTATGTATGGAGCAATATATGTTTTTATCATTATTGGTTCCAGGGCCAAAAAATCTGAAAGACATGCTGGATGTTTTCTTACAGCCTCTTATTGCAGATTTAAATCATTTGTGGGATGTTGACGTGAATACATATGATATCTCAAAGAAGCAAAATTTCATTATGCGGTTTGCCCTTATGTGGACGGTAAATGACTTTTCTGCATATTCAATGTTGTCTGGCTAGAGTACTACAGGATGATTCACATGCCCGTATTGCATGACAAATTCTGATATATTTACCCTCAAATTTAGTAGTAAACAGTCATGGTTTGATAACCATCATAAGTTTCTACTTACGAATCATCCATTTCAAAGAAATAAAACTATTTTCAAAAAAATAAAACTGTGATGATAGTTGCACCAGTAGTTCATTCAAGAGATGATATTATGACAGAGATTCGGAGTTTAGGTTTGAAGAAGGTAACTAAAAAGGACGATGCTGGAAGTAATGGACCAATAGACTAATTTTTTGGCTGGAGGAAACATAGTATATTTTGGGACTTGCCCTATTGTAACTCCAATTTAATTCATCATAACTTAGATGTAATACATATTGAAAAAAAAAGTATTTGATAATGTTTTTAACACTATCCTTAATGTAGACGGAAAAAACAAAAGTCACTTTAAAATCAAGACAATAGCTGAATGATTACTGTCAATGTCCTGGATTGAAATTGAATGAGGTAACAAAAAAATTTCCTAAAGCTTGCTACACACTTGATAAGAAGACAAAACAGATATTGTGTTAATGATTTAAAAATTTGAAATTCCATGATGAATATGTGTCAAATATGGGTATATGCGTGGATATGAAGAATATTAAGTTATTTGGAATGAAAAGTCATGATTGTCATGTATTTATGCAAAAATTAATACCAATTGTATTCCATGAATTACTTCTTCCATGTATTTGGAAGGTCCTTACAGAACTTAGTTTGTTTTTCAAATAGCTAACTACAACCACAATCAAAATAGATGACATGGTGAGGCTAGAGAATGACATTCCCCTTATTATATGTAAGCTTAAATAGATATTCCCACCGAGTTTTTTTGACTCAATGGAGCATTTGCCAGTCCATTTGGCATATGATGCAAGGATTGCAGGGCAGTGCAATATAGGTGAATGCATCCTTTTGAAAGATAAATACATATAATTTGCTGTGTTTTATTATTTCGTACATAAATTAATATTGTAATTTAATCTAATTGAAACCTAACAATGTGGTTGTAGGTATCTTCGTAAATTGAAAATGAATGTTAGAAACAAGGAAAAAGTTGAAGGTTCAATTTACAATGCATATTTAGTAGAAGAAGCATCATCATTTTGTTCTTATTAATTTGAGGATCATGTCATTAAAAAGAATAGAAATGTGCCGCCGAATGATAAAAGTCATGTGATTGTAGAAGATGATTCTATGGACTAACTATCTATTTTCAAGCACCCTGGAAAGCAATGAAAAGATGTATGATAGATGAAGAGTACAAAGCAACCCGAAGCTATGTTTTACTTAATTGTGAGGAGGTTGCACAATATATTGACTATGTATACCCAAAATGATTCCAGGGTTAATCATAGTTTAATTTTACTTTAATAGAAATTAGTAAAAATTTTTCTCTCTTTTTATATTTGTGCAGTATTTATGTTGAGTAGTTAAAATATAGGCAACTAGCAATTTCTAGCAATGATGTCGATTATATGTTAGAAACTGAATTTGCGAATTGGTTAAAAAATTATGTGAGTATTATTAAGTTTTAAATTTTTGAATTATTTTATTTTTTAGTATCCTTTATTTGTTAATATGATTTTTTTTTAATTTATGTCACAGGAAATTGATCCTTCAAATGGAGATTCAAATATTTTTATTCAGAATCTAAGTAGCGTCCCGTTTAGATATGTGAAAACTTATCATGGGTATTTTGTTAATGGATATAAATTTCACACAATCAGGCACTGTTCTTCTAAAAAACAATGAATAGTGGTGTATGCATTAAAGGCTCATGTTATAGTGTAGATGAGATTGATTATTATGGTCAACTCAAAGAAGTTATTGAGTTGGAGTATACTGGACTCGAAAATAATAGGATAGTATTATTTAAGTGCGAGTGGTTTGATCCTACACGAAATGCGAGCACAAAGATTCATTCAGATTATAAGCTAGTGGATGTTAACCATAAACACAGATATAATCGATATGAGCCATTTATTATGGCAGTTCAAGCCACTCATGTATATTATTGTACATATCCGAGAGTATCTCGTGATAAGTGAGATTGGTGGGCGATTTGTAAAATCAAAGTTTGATCAAAATTTTAAGTACTAACATCCCAACAAAGAAGTGCAGACTTAGATATTGCACTAGCATTCAAGGAAGATGGCATAAATAATATTGAGCCTGTGAATATAGATGAAGATCCAGAAAATTTATGTGACTCAAATGGTGGCATAATAGAAATTGAAGATGATCAATTTCTATCTGAAGATGAGTACAACCTTCTATCAGAATCAGACAAAATATCAGAAGATCCATTGGAGAATGACAGTGATGCCGATAATTAAATTGTTATAAATTTTTTATAAATTTAAACTATCAAAGACTTTTTGTATATTGTTGAAATCTATCGGCATATTTTATTCGAAAATGCATGCTTATTCATCATATCTCTATTATTTGTTCTATGTTTTATTTTGTACAGCAGATAGTGCATAAAGGACTTGGCCATGGTTGAGGTGGACATGGACACAGAAATGAACCAGATTCATCTAGTATGTTTTATCATGTTGCAGAATCAGTATCATCTCATAGCCGCCATATTCATACTTCAACATCACAATCACCTTCTTCCTTTTTATCACCATCACCATCATTGAGACCTTTACTATCACCTTTATCAGATGTAAGCCCACCACCCATTGTGCTTGTTATTGTTAATATAAATTCTTTTATCATTTTTCTATATATAGAATTAGTGCACATGGGCACTCAAATTTGATGGACAGATAAAGTCATTATGGGAGATCAAAGATGCTCAAAGATATTCTAATTTTGTCCATAAATTAAGATTATGAAAGAAATGCCTAATTTTATATTTGAGGATGACTGGTCCGAGTGGCTTATTTATTGGGAGGAGCCAGATGTGAAGAAAAAATCAGATATTTCCAGCAAAAATCGACGAAGTGAGGTGGCTGGACTAGGTATAGAAATCTATTGACACACATGAGGGTCAAAGTCGAGCATTGAGCACACTCGTGATTTGATACAGTTTTAAAATTTTAAACATTTTTATATTTAGTGGTTGTCCTTATAGTCCAATAAATAAAATATCTGCATGGTTTTATTAATTTTGTTAAATTTTTTGATCATTTGTTTATTTATGACTTAATAAAAATTTATTCTAGGCTGAAGAATTGGGTCGAGATCCAAATTTTTATGAGATTTTCAAGAAGATGCATGTGAAGAAAGTGAATGGTTAGTATGTTGACAACAAGTCTAAGATGATTGATGTAAGAATTTGTTATATTAATTAAAGGTTAGCATTCCGAGATCCAGCTACGAATCCTTGTAGGAGAGGTTAGCATTCCCTACAAATTATGAGGATGATTGTGTATGAGAATTATTTCTGAACTATTATTTATTTTTGTCTACGTGTAGCAAATAATTATAATATTTTTTTTACAGGTTTCAATTTTTTTATTCTGGTTTTGTTCTTCACTTTTCCAATTAACCTAATTATGAATCTTTGTAGGACACATTATGTGAGACAAAAGAAAAAATTTTGATTCAAAGTATCCAGACATTACTACGGTCCTTTCAATGCATGGGTCACATATTTACCTTTCAGCTTTATCAAAAGTAGGGCTAGCTTATCTTATCTTTATTATTCTTAAAACATTTTATTTATATACTCTCTTTATCTCTAGACATAATTTTTGGACATCTTATGGATTTTTGTTAAAGCTGTATGACAATCAACTTTAATTTTGTTTGTTCATGTCTATAATAATTATTTTTATATATCTGTGATTATGTTTTGTGTCTCTGAATTTTTTGGGTAGAGTTTTAGCCTATTATAGGTATGTAAAAGCCTAATTTCAACAACAGCAACTACGGTAGTGATGATAGTGATGGTGGCGGCGGTAGTGGCGATGGCGGTGGCAGCGATGGCGGCAACACCGGAAGAAATGGTAGAGGCGATAGTGGTGGCAGTGGAGGCGGCTGCAATAGCGGCCACCATGGTAGGAGCTATAGCTACGACCTGTAGCCATAGTACTGGTAGTAGTGGCAGTGGCCAGCTTCGGCAGTGGTTCAGTGGGGACAGTAGTAGGCAGCGGCGGCAGTAGGCAGTGGCGGTAGTGGAGGCAGCTGTGACAACACTGATAGCAGAGGCAACGGCGTCATCAGTGATAGCGGTGGCAGTAGAGGCAGAGGCCGCATCAATGCCGGCCGCCGCCACTGCGGTGGCCACCTCGGCTACCACTATGGCGGTAGTTGTGGCGGCGGCAGTGGTAGTGGCAGCGGAAGCGGCAACAATGGCAGCGGCGGCGACAATAGCAGCATTGGGAACTACGGGAGCAAATGGGAGTGGTGGTAGCGGTGGCGAGCATGGTGGTAGTAGCAGCAATTCGGGCAGCTGCAGTAGTGGCGATAGTGGCAGTAGCGACGACAGTGGTAGCGGCAATGACAATGGTGGTAGCGACAGCAGCGGTGGTAGTGATGGTGGTGGCGGCGGTGGCGGTGGTGGCGGTGGTGCAGGTAGCGGTGGCATCAACAACAATGGCAGCAACACTAGCAGCAGCAGCGGCAGCAGCGGCAGCAGCATCGATATCAATGGTAGCAACGGCACCAGCGGTAGCACCGGTAGCGGTTGCAGCACCAGCAGCAACACCAGTAGCAGCCACAGCGATAGTGGCAGCAATGACAGGAGCGCCAGCGACAACGGGAGCAGTAGCAATGGAAACAAATGTGGTATATAGATACGTATATAGTTAGTATATACGTACATAAAATTCTGTAGTATTTTATGTAGATATATACTGAGTATATATGTACTCGGGTATATATCTACTCATAATACTATAATTTATCTGTACAAATACTATAGTAATATATATACGAGTGAAATGCTAGTATATATGTATATTTTTACTGCATTAATATATGTACGAGTGAAATGCTAGTATATATGTACATTTTTACTACAGTAATATATATTTATCAAAACATAGTTTTTTTTAATTTATTTTGATTTGATTTAGTTGTTTAAATTTCTTACAGATATGGTACTGCATTGTTCCAATACGAAGCTTGTATAAGCAAAGAGATTTTTCAACAGACATGAAGCACCGTGACTCGGACAATTTTTTCATGGCAGAAAGTTGGTGATTGAAGGAGCAGAGGGAGAGAAAGCAATATCAATGCATTGATAGATTATACTATATGCACAGTCGGTAGCTACATTGATTAATAAGATGTAATATAATTTTTGTTATTTTTTTATTTTGGTTATTTAAAATATTGTATTAGAATAAGATATTAAATGAATTTTTTTTGTTTAATTTAAAATTTTCATTTATAGTTTCTATTTTTATTAAATTTAATATAAATATATTAAATTATTTAATTAAATTTTAGTTCAAGTTGTATGACAATCAGCTTTAATTTGTGTTTGTTCATGTCAATAATAATTGTTTTTATGCATATGTGAATATGTTTGTGTGTCTTTGAATTTTTTGGGTAGAGTTTTAGCCTATTATAGGTATGTAAAAGTCTATTATCAAAAGCAGTAGTAGTGGCAGAGACGACAGTGGAGGCGGCAGTGGCAGTAGCGGAGGCGGGAGCGACGGCATTGAAGGCAGTGGTGGTGACGGCGGTAGCAAAGGTTGCACTGGAAACGTCATCAGAGGCTACATCGGAAGCAGCGGCAGCACCTGCAGCAGCGGCAACAGTGGTAGCGGTGGTAGTAGCGGTGGCGGCAATAGCAGCGGTGGCAGCGGGAGTGGTGCCAGTAGCACCAGCACCGTCAGCAGCAGTGGTGCATGCAGCGGTGGCACCGGCACCGGCACCAAGGGGAGTGGCGGCAGCCACTGTAGAGGCCATCGGCAGCAGCTACGACAACAACGGCTACTATAGTGGTTGCATTGGCTACAATGGCAGCATCAACGACAGTGGTGGCAGCATAGGCTGTGGCGGCAACAACAATGGTATTGGCAGTGACAGTAGTAGTGGCAGCAGTGGCAGGAGTGACAGCGACAGTGGGAGCAGCATCAACAGCACCAAATGCGGTATATACATACAAATAAAGTCAGTATATATGTACATATAATACTGCAATATTTTATGTACATATATAATGAGTATATCTGCACTCAGTTTATATGTACACATAATACTGTAGTTTTTATGTGCATATACTATAGTAATATATGTATGCGTGAAATACTAGTATATATTTACATAGATACTGTAGGATTATATAATTATCAAAATATTATTATTTTTTATTTTAATTTGATTGAGTGGTTGAATTTTCTTACAGATATGATACCGTATTATTCCTCATACAAAGCTTGTATAGGTGATGAGGTTTTTTACTAGACATTATGTGCCATGACTCGGACAGCTTTATCATATAGAAAAATGGTGATCGTAGGAGTAGAGAGAGAGAAAACAATGTCAATAAATGGATATATTATACTTTATGCACCATTGGTAGATACATTGATGAATACGATGAAATAAAATTTTGTTATTTTTTTGTTTCAATTATGTAAAATATTGAATTAGAATAAGTTATTAAATAATTTTATTTTTTATTTATTATAAATTATTTATAGTTTCATTTTTTATTCAATTTGATATAAAATATTAAATTATTTAATTAAAAAAATTTAAAATAAATTAAATTCTTTAAAAAGTTTTGAAATTAAAATAGCAAATGAAAATCCCTATTTAAATTAGCAAGGGGAAAATCCCTTGCTAATTTAGCTAGGAAAATCTTAAATTTAGCAATGGATTTTTCCGTCACCTAATTTATTTAGCTAAGGACTATTTCCGTCGCTAAAATTTAGCGACTAGCACTTTAGCTTGGGAATCTTCCGTCGTTATTTTCATTTAGCGACGGAAAATCTCATTTAGCTTGCTAATTTAGCGAGGGAATTTGTCTTTTTTAGCATGGAGTTTTTCCGTCGCTAACTTTTTAGCTAGGGACACTTTCCCTCGCTAAATTTTTGCAAAGAGAACTTTAGATAGTGAACCGATCCGTTGGTAATCCATCGCTATATCCCATTTAGCACGGAAAATGCCCGTTTAGCCAGGGAATTGTCTAGCTATATGGGATATTTCTTATAGTGTACTCAATATATGTGATACTAAGTATATATGTACATATGTACTATAGTATATATGACACTAATTATATATGTACATATCTACTATAGTATATACATCATATATACACACATAAATATAATCACATAGCTTTAGATGACATAAAACTACAACAAATTAGTATTATCACATTTATACTTCATAAAGATGGCACAAAACTTCAAAAACTTATCTTTCTAGTTTAACTAATCCTCTCTCATGTATTTCAGTGCAAGAGAAGTATTGGAGACAACGCATTCATGGGGATTTAATGAATCGTTGGCATTAACCATAAAGTTGTTAAGATCACGCGTTGGTATGAAAGGCTTTGTATCGTGGTCTCCCATGCTATGGATCAATTGTAGACCAAGATACCCCTAGAAAATGGCTCGTAATAGCCACAATTCCTCATGTTTAGCTCGTCGACATCCATGAAACTACGAACAAGCAAGAGATGGAGAACAAACAAAATGAATACATTTAATTGAATTCCATTAGCATTCATGTAATGGCTATTAGCATTTCAATAGTTTAATTCCACTGATGACCGATAATAAGTAGTCATAGATCTGAATAGCGATAACACAAATCTGCATGAAATAAGAGTGTCAAGAACAAACTCGTGTATGTGTGGGACCATACTTTTTTCGTTAATCTCATAATTTCATATGCTAACGTGTTGTTTCTAGTACCAGGAGGACCAGCCAAACCTATTACATACCTATAATAGGCTAAAAATCTACTCAAAATATTCAGGTACACACAAGCATATTCACAAATAAATAAAAATAGTAATTATAGACATGAACAAACAAAAATCTAAGTTGATAGTCATACAATTTCAACAAATATCTAAAAAATATCCAGCAATGATGTTTAGAGATAGAGAGAGTGCAAAAATAAAATATGTCAAGAATAATGAAGATTATAGATGCTTGACCTCCTTTTGATCTATAGAGATCGATAAAGATGGGACCCATGCATAGGAAGGACCGTGACAATGTCTAAAGGCTATGAATCAGAATTTTTTCGTGCATCTCATATCAGTGTCCTACACAGATTCATTTTTAGTGTAATTGGCAAAGCAAAGAACAAAACTAGAATAAAAAAAGTTTGATACCTCAAAAAATATCTCATCTTGTTTTGCTACACGGACAAAAATCAAAACAGCTTAAAAATAATTCTAATACAAAATCATCCTCATTATTAGTTGTTGAATTTGTTCTAGCCTCTCCTATGAGGTTTTGTAGCTGTATCTCAGAATACTATCTGTTGCATCAATTATGATAACTATGAACGCATATAGGATATCTTTTATTGCATTACATTCTATGTTTCTTTCATCCCATCATTCATTTCTTTAATTTCTTGCATTTCTTCCTTCAAATGATTAATATGCTCATCATTCTCTTCTTTTATTTCCTGCATTTCTTTCTTCAAATGAGTAATCTTCTTATCCTTCTCTTATTTGATTTCTTGTATTTCTTTTTTCAAATGAGATATCTGACTCAACCTTCTCTTTCATTTCTGTCTCCATAACTTCAAAAAATTCATTTTTTTGCATTACTTGTTGTTTGACCACCTCATCTACCATTATTATGACAGATGAATTAGAAACATGACTACTACTATAAAATGCTACTCCCCTTTGAGCTGATTTTATACACTCGCTACTTCATATGACCTCTTATGGTCTTCAAATAGATAGGATAATAGTCAATTAGTTGATGATTGATAGAACCCTCAACTTGTTGAGAAGTAGCTGTCACACATTCCTACATTAGTTCCTATGATAAAATAGAGAAAAATAATATTATAGATATACATAAAATAAATTTAATATTTTGTATTCCAAATAATTTTAAAAATGCACGGTAGTACTATAAAATTTAATTAATATAATAGATGCTTATAACAATTATTTGAGACTTGTTATCACAAACTAACCATCTACTTTTTCACATGCATCTTTCTGAAAATATTATAAAAATTGGGATCTCGACCCAATTCTCCAGCCTAGAGTATGTATTTATTAAGTCATAAAATAACAAATGATAAAAAGTTTTAACAAAATTAATAAGACCATGCACAAATTTTATTTACTATTAGGACAACCAGTAAATATATAAATGTTTAACATTTTAAAATTGTACGAAATCTCGAATGTGCTCAATGATCAACTTTAACCCTCCTGTGCGGAGAGACATCCCTGTACCTAGAACGGCTACATTAGTTTGTCGATTTTTGCTAGATATCTCTTATTTCTTTCACATTTTGCTATTCCAATACTTAAGCCATTTTGGCTAATCATCCTTGGATATAAAATCAGGCCTTTCTTTTATATTATTCAATTTATGGAAAAAATCAGAATACCATTCAGTAGTTTACTCTCTCATAGTGACTTTATCTTTCTAACAAATTTGGGTGGTTAAGTGCATTGCTTCTATATATAGTAAAATCACAAAATATTTTATATAAATAACAAGGAGATAATTATTTAATACTTGAATAATAACAAATATAATAGATAACTAATTAGATAATTAATTTTCAATGCTTTTGTTTTATTATTTTTACCTGAAAATCATTAAAATTAGACTATTTTGTCGATTCAGAAACTTTCTTCCATGAGAATGCTTTAGAATCAAACTTTTTCTTGAAATACTTTGTAATTATAGCTGAAAACTTGAGAGATGGAATAAAACTATAAAAAAAATAACATTGAAATAAAACAAATCATAACTATATATAAAAAACCACTAATAGGAATATCATGATTTTTTATTCAAGTAATATTTACATATTTCATATACCTCCCATCCACAATCTCAATTACTAACATAGCACTGAATGCAGAGGAAGACACTGCATTTTATGATATCGATGGTTTTGTAAATGGGAGAACTATCGGTATAAAATATGGTGTAGAAGATGGTGATGGATCAAAAGTGTGTGCATGAAGGACAATGGGTGGTTGGCTTCTAATAAAGGTGATAATAAAAGCATCGATAATGGTGATGGTGATGGAGATAGAGATGGTGATTGTGATGTTGAAGTCTGGATATGATGGGTATGAGTTGGTACTGAATTTGCAATATAGTGTAAAATACTAGATGAATTTGATCCATTACTGCACCCACGTCCACCTCCACCACGACCACATCCTTTAATCACCATCTGGTGTACGAAAAATAAAAACATAGGACAAATAATAGAGATATGATGAATAACCATGCATTTTAGAATAAAACACGCCAATAGATTTCCACAAAATATAGAAAGTCTTTGATAGTTTAATATTATAATACAATTATATAGTTTAATTATCGACATCACTATCATCATCCAATGGATCTTCTAGCATTTCGTCTAATTCCGATGAAAGTTTCAACTCATTATTAGTTAGAAATCGATCATCTTTAATTTCTATTAGGCCACCATTTGAGTCACATAAATTTTTTGGATCTTCATTTACATGCACAGACTCATTATTATTTATGTCATCTTCTTGGAATGCCAGTGTAATAGCTAAGTCTACACTTCTTTTTTGAGATTTTGGTACTTCACAATTTGATCTAGCTTTAATTTTGCAAATCACTCGCCAATCACTCTTATCACGATATAAACTCAGATATGCCCAATAATATACTTGAGTGGCTCGAACTGCCATAATAAATGGCTCATATTGATTATATCTGCATTTATGGTTTACATTCATTAGCTTATAATCCGAATGAAAATTTGTACCCACATTTCGTGTATGATCAAATAGGTCAAGCCAAGGTTGCAAATGCATGTTATTTCTTAATGGATATTCACTAGGTTTAGCAGAATCATGCACCACCCTGAAATTAACATGCAAAAAAAATACATGAGAAACTGGTCGAGGATCCCATTGCTGATGGCCAGATAAAGATGGAAGGGCAATACAATCACTGGGAACAATAGAAATACTTGCAGCAAATGAGGTTGATATGTGAGTTGTTGGTGGCTTAGCAAGCTTTAAAGTAAATGGATTGAAAAGTTCCATGTCCGGTGGAAACCAATCGAGCATGTCACCATCAATGTCAAAGAGTTTTTTCTACGGCATTCTGCTCAGAAGAACTTGTTTTTCTTTCAAATTTGGCAGTGCATGAACCTTGCATTTGTTAGCTTTCTTGTGCATGGGAATCACTTGAACAGAGACAAACAAAGGGAACCTTTCAAAACCAAAATAATATGGCACACTTTGAGGAGTTGCCATTGACTTTAATGGTATCAAGGATTTGGTTAATGAACATTCAAGATTATCAAATTCACCACCATAATATTTCTTTGAGAGCCACAGCATTCAACATTTTGTATCGTGAAGAAAGAGAAGTATCAAAAGCAGTTCCAAAATCAAAGTCAGGAAGATCATCGTGATCATTTGCAGCCATGGGTTTCCTCCCAACATCACCTAATGAAAGTAAGGCATCCTAATGAACATGATGAGCTGCTCCAATGGGTTGCCTGCCAATAGTTGAAGTAGTTTTGACTTGTCATTGTCTTGCAGATGCATGGAGGGAGGATGAATCATAAATTGAAGAAATCTGGGATTGTTCTGTCATGGAGAGAGAGCTGGTGAGCAAAAGATAGTCAGTCATAGAAAAAGGTTGGAGATCAGAATGAGGTTGACTCGTCTGGATATTCATGGAATTGATCTCAGTGTTTCCACTAGAACCATGGATGGATT
This sequence comes from Sapria himalayana, assembly GCA_029783825.1. Classification (NCBI taxonomy): domain Eukaryota; kingdom Viridiplantae; phylum Streptophyta; class Magnoliopsida; order Malpighiales; family Rafflesiaceae; genus Sapria; species Sapria himalayana. The sequence continues at coordinate 172,069 of JAREIK010003530.1, forward strand.
CATCAGCTGTTTTGCCTATTCTTTGAGAAGCATCAAAAGAGTTGCGAGGTTAGTCACTTAAAGAGGCAATCTTGCTCTCATATGATTTAACAATTGGACTGGATGATGGATGGTTTCGAACACCATGCAACAGAGCCAACTTTAACCCTCCTGTGCATTATCATTGATAGTCATGCCCTTAAAAAATCCATGCTTAGCAAGTATGGTGATTATGGTGTGGCTTCCAGGGCATAAATAAAGATTAACACCCGGTGAAAGTTCGGCAAAGCCAACCCTCTCACTTTTTTTGCACCCTCTTGAAGCCTCTTTCATGCTTGCCTTTTCATAGTTCAACCATGTTCTAAATCTCTCATTAACATCCTAACACGTAAGAAACAATAGAGACATTCTAATTCAATGATCTAAGAATGTATATCATGTTTTCATGTAAGCAAATAATGAGCAATGAAATGTAACTCACCATTACTATAGTACACAAACTCATGAGTGATGATAGGGTTCGAAGAAGTAGAATAACTAGTCATTAAAAAAATGATATGGTTTCATTTTGCTGAGTACAGGTAGAAAGCATTACCTCAAATTAAATACTTCTGCATATAAGATAAGCGATGAAGTGTAAGCATTAAACAATAAATATATAAACAACTTTAAGAGCTAGCACACATTCCGTTGATTTGAATTCCATTAAATATTAAAAAAATTAATCATAAAAAAAAACTTCACACTTTTATAAATATACAAGTGTTTATATATAATGTTGTGTTTAAAATATTTTTATAAATGTTACATATATATAATTATATATATGTAACACTTTTATAAATATTATATAGTATATATATCATATTTATATAAACATTATAAATATTTTATATTTATATAAAAATTTATATGTAATATAAATGTTTACGAATATGTATAAACATTTTATATGTTATATAAATGTTATATTAAAAAAATATAAAAATGGATAGTTTTATGTAAATGTTGTATAAATATTTATAAACATTTATACAGATGTATAAATATTTATATATAACATAATATATTTATATAAACATATCGATATTTATATATAATGTAATACGTTTATATATATTAAAGTATAGACATTTATATATAATGTTATATGATTATATAAATGTATAAAAGTTTATAAATAATGTTATCTATTTATAATATTTATGGAGACAATAAAAACAGAACCCATAAACATTGATTTTGTTTTTTCTTAAGTTACAGAAGCAGAAAATATTAAGCATAAATTTTTCTATTAAGTTACAGAAGTAGAAAACATTAAGCATAAATTTTTTTCATAAGTTACGAAAACAAAAAACAAAATGCATACATTTTGTATTTTAAATATATAAAACCCTAAAAATTTAAATAGTAAAAGAACAAAGTTTACACTATCCATTTATTATTTCATTAATGGCGAAGAGTCAAAATTATATAAGTGATGTGAAAATAAAAGAAAGAAGAAGAAAACTGGGAAAAAATAAAAAAAATAAAAACTAAATATTTTGTATAACCCAAACTCCGCCATTGGTAATGAAATTGAGAGAAACAGAGAAATGTATATAGTATTCTGAAGGAGAAGAGCAATGATAATATTACCTAGTAATAAGAAGAGGTCGAATTTGTTGGTTGCTTCCGTAGTACAGTTTCGCTTCTCCTCTCTTCCTCTTCGAAAGATAGAAAAAATGTTTGTGATTGGATATGCCATAGTGTTTTTTTAACAGAAATAAGTGATTGAATATGTCTCTTTTTTTTATTTAAAAAAACGAGACAAAATTATAAAAGTAAACTAAAATTATAAAAATTAAATAATTTAAATAAAAAAATGAAATATATTTTTTTAACCATAAATGATATTATTTCATAAATAAATTTAATAATAATATATAATAATAAAGTATTTCATATATATATATATATATATTATGGTTATTAATTTTTAAAAATTCAATTTATTTTTTATGATTGTAATATGAAATAATTATAAAGGAATAAAAGTTCATATTATTTGATATAATTTATAATTTATATAATTCCAAAAATTATTTAAAGCTGAGAAGATCAATAAAAAATGTTATATTTCTTATTTTAATAAAAAGTAGAATATTATAAGTTAACAGTAAAGATTATACTCAATTGTTTAATTCTTATAAATTTGAGTAGAGACAAAAAATAAAACTTGAATTAAAATCACCTTAGGGTCAGTTTGGTATTACTTTTTAAAAGTGTTAAGATGCCAAAAAAAATATTTTAAGTATTTTTTGGGACAATAAAATTTTATTAGTAATATTTTAAATAACTCTTTGAAACCCTAAAAAAATACTTGAAGTGTTCTTATAATAATCATGCTGAGATATTTATTTTTTAAATCATTAAATTTTTTTTGATGTAATTTATACATCTATGTATTTATCTTTAAAAATTAATTTAGTTTCATTTAAATTTAATGAAAATTTTGAATTTTTTCCCCAAAATTTTAAAATATTTTTGTAAATATTTCTTTTAAAATATTATTATAAACATTAAAATAATATTTTTTTTAATAATATAATAAATTTTACTTATTTATTCGTTAATTCAGATTTTTTTAAATTTTTTTTTTATTTAATCATACAATTAATTTTTTACCTTTTTAGTAGTAGTGCTTTTTTATATCTTCATTTATTAATTAAAATATCTTAAAAAAAGATTATATTTATATAATTAATTATTTAATGTTTTTTTAATTAAAATATTTAATTATCATAATTAAATATTTCAGAGAAATAATATGTATACTTTTTAAAAAATTTTATAATAATAAAAATGATTATTTTAGTTATTATTAAAATAAAATTTTAATCATATTTATATAATTTTGAAATTATTTTTTTATAATATCCTATTTTTATAATTATATAAGGTAAATGTGTCTTTCAAGAATCACGCATCCATAGGTCATGACATACCTTTAATATAGAAAATTACATAACAAATTAAAACTAATAATATATAAACAAATTTAATAATTAAATATTAGCAACGAAAATTATTCTCAGCCCAAATATCTAGGGAAAAACCCCTAGCTAAATGCATATATTTTGTGAAAATTATAATTTGAGGAATAATAGCTTATAATAAAATATAAAATAGAAAAGAAAAATTCAGATAGTTATTTAGCGATGGATAAGGTCTCTATCTAATTAGCTAGGAAAAATCTATCGCTAATTTCATCGCTAAATTTTCCGCTCTAATTAGCTAAGGAAAATCCATCGCTAGTTTCGTTGCTAAGTTAGCTAGAAAAAATTCGTCGCTAAATTTGACGGAAAATTTTTAATCGACTATTTCCATCGCTAATCTATCACTGATCCATCACACAAATATTTATTTTAAAGTTGTATCAAAATTTTTTTGTTATTTCTTAGCTAATCTCTCACTATTTAGCTAGGAATTTTTTTACTAGCTAAATTCTCCTAGTTAAACTAACATTTTTTTGTTGTGTGTCTAGGTTTTACAATTCAAATAAATTTATAGATGAGCCTTTTAGTTCTTTCCTTTTCCATTAGTTTGAAAACCTGACATACACATTCTTTACCAAACCCTAAAACTGAGACTTGACACCAATAATAAAAAGTGAGCTGGGAAACATTAATATATGAGAATAAGTGAGCTGGGAAAACACTAATATATGAGAAAAAGTGGCAAAAGCCAAACATGGTTTCAGCTGCAACTTCTTACATAAGAATTGTCCCATCAAAACTTGCTAGAAATGATTATTTAGGTTAAAAAGGTATGGTTACTTTGAATTTCTTTTTTACTTAGTTTGTATTCTTAATGACATGAAGTTTCCCTTTAAATTTTATGGAATACATATTTAGGTTCTAAGTTGTGGTTTTTATTTTAGGTTAGGGTTTCTAATTGTTTTTATTTCCTTAACATAGTGATTGTATCTGTCTCCATAATTTAAAAATTATCTATTTTTATTCTATTGGTATAAAAAAATGAGAACAAATAAGAATTAATTTGGGTACATTTTGGATCCTTTATTTCTTTTGTAATTTGAGATTAATTTTTCTAAGTGAGTAGGTAAATTATGGATGCAAATTTTGAAAGAAGATCTTAAGATTAACCAATAAGATATGAAGTATTTTAAATAGGAAAACCTAACTGCTCACAAGTTAGTTTATGCAAACACCACATCAGTTCATTCCATCCTCTGTGTTCATAAACTTAATTAAGTATTTCCTATATCAATCTTGTTTATTTTCTTTATTTGTTTTCTCTATAAAATATTTATATTATTTCATGCCTTTAATCAATTATATAGAGCAAATTCTGCATAATTTATATCTCTTAAATGAAAAATAGACTTCTAGTCATTTGTTGTACACTTGTTAAAATGCCTAGGGGTGAGGAAGTGTTTATTGAATAGACGCATGAGTAGTACTATAATCATTATTAGCTTTAGAATAATCATTAATGATGTAATTTCTACTGCCATTAATAATACTATCACTACATTTTCAAGGCGAGCAGGTTCTCCCTACTACGCTTGGACCTACTAGTAAATTTTAAAAGATCCCACCACCAAGGTGCCTACTATTAATAAAAGTTGTACTTTTTATTATTCAATCTTAAATATATTCTTCTATTGGCCTATCAAATAAATATGTAATACTATAACCATCAACACTTTTTTTTGTTATATAATTTCGCATAATTATCATTTTTATGCTACCACTACCTTGCATTAGCACTATATAATCACTCCCTTTGGTTGAATATAAAGGACATGTAAACAATAATCTCATCACCACACTCACCATTGACTCTAATGCCATACCACCTTTTATCATTTGCATGTTTTTCCAATGGGTAGCACTATTTTCATTACTTCCATCACCTTGGATGCTACCCACAGCATTGCCACTTCTATTGTTGAAAGTGTGCTTGAAAAGAAACTTTAGAAAAATAGTTTGAGTTGAACTATTATAAAAATTAACTTTTATATTAAAATTGAAATATTGTTTTTTATTCTAATTATATTGTTTCTCTAAGAATGTAAGAATTGCTTGTGATAATGTAAAATTATTCTCTAACAATTACATCTACATAAATTATATAAATATATAGATACTTATTTTTTTTCTTTTCTTTTTTAATGATACGATTAATGTATGCTGGAATAATTATTTTTCTATCTTTTTTTAAATTGAATGGATCTTCTTTAATATTTATTTAGATCTTCCAAAATCTTCATTTTTTTAACATACTTTTAAGAAAAATACAAATTAATTATAGCTTATCAACCGATTCAGGTGTTTTAAATCTTGTATGATATATTATGCTTTTTTTAAAATTTTTATGATTTTACGCCTTTAAATTTCCATGTATTACTTTGTGGGTTTTAGGGCTCTTATATTAGACACAGAGAAAAGAAGAAAATTCTCCTAGTTTTAAGTATTCAAATAGTGCAAATCACAAAACTAAAAGCACGGGGATAGAGGCTCCGATAAAGTGAATATATGTGGAGATCTCATCATGATTGTAGAAATTGAATGTACTTATTTGGATGTTGCAAACATGATAAGCATGAGGATTCTTTTAAATTATTGAACTTTTAGCTTACAATTTTGAAAATTCTTTAAGTGAATGTCAAAGTCACTAACTGCGGCATTAATGTTCACACATTATTTTGAGCATTTATTTTATTTTTTAGCTATTTTAGTAATTTTCTTAAAAAAAACTAAATATGTCAAAGGATTCTATAATTGTTATGTTCATATTTAATTTTTTAAGAGCAAAAAGTTCTATGCATTAAAATGATAAAAATTTGTTTTTTTTATGGTGGTGAGATTGGAGATCCCATATGTAATCATATGTTATCGGGTCATCATGAAACTATGAGGGTTATTCCAGAGGGTATGAACAATTCAAAACCATTTTTTCTTTTTATTATTTGTTTCTCTTTATGTAGCAAGCAAAATCATTTTTTTTCTTTTATATTTATTTTCAGATAACTTTTATTTCCATTTTGGGGATATAGATGATAGATTCACCAGGCATGGAAAGTAAGTCAAAATAAATTTATAAAAAATCAAAGAAAGCTGAACATATGTAAGTTATTATTTTTCTTTTTTATTTACTCGTCATCTTTCAATTTTTTTAACTTGAATATGGTTTGATAACTAGTATTTAATTAACTAATTACTAGTATTTTATTGAATTTAAATAGACTAAAAAATCATGCTACTCTACTTATATACTGACTAAAAATGGATCTATCATATTATTAAAGAAGATATCGTTACCATTTTCTCAATGAAGAAGATTACTTGTTGTTTTATTGTGCTATATATGAGGTAATAAGATTTTTTTATATTTTTTGCTTTTTATTTGTAATTACTATATGTTACAAGTTTCTTATACAAACTATATAATTGAATAATTTGATTTGGGTAGCTATTTGTACAACCAACTTAAGAAATTAAAACTACTCAACAATGTATGTCTTGATAACCCCTGGATAGATCTTTGTATACTTAGAAGAGTTATAGCATGATCACATTTAATTGCTGAAAGATTAGAGAATTGTTATGTAGATTAATTATTTCTAGCTCCTTATAACTCCAGGTAAATAGTTTTTTAATGAAAATTGAAAATTTTGATAGTAAGTTGTTGATTATTATTTTTATTATGTTTATGAAGGGATCATTCATCCTTAATTGATATTGACCCTCATGGCTGCAAACTATATTTTTGTGATTTTATTGGACATTTAGTGGGAAAAGAATTAAAAGATGTTATTTATATGTAAGTATTTAATTATTTTTATTTTTACAGTAGTTTGCCTGAAATATATAAATTGAGTCTCATTCTACTATAATACTTTGTTAAATTAGTGCACTCAAAATATACAATGTTAAAGCTAATCAATTTACAAGAAAAAAACTTATTTTAGAGTCTATTAAGGTATGTTGAGTTGCACATTCTTTTTTATAATTCATAAAATTAGATATTATTTGTTTGAATCTTAAAAAAACTTTTTAATTCATTTTTCAAGTGTCCTATGCAACCAATAGGTGTTTAATGTGTCTATTATGTGATCATGTATATGAAGAAAATCATTGAAATCTTATTATTTCAACCAATGAAAAGGTAGGTTATTATTGCATACGTGATTCAAATAAGTTGTACTTTTATGGTTTTTGAGCTTTATGTCATGTTACTTAGTGATCTTTTTCTGAGTAACTTATGTATATTTGTAGTTCACAAGAAGAAAACTTATAACAAGAAGAGATTGATATCATGTGCAGAGAATGAGGTTGGTACTTGCACGGCTTCATTTGAAGAATGCATGGAGAATCAGGTATTCACATAATTTATTTAAATATTTTATTCTAATTCTTATGAACGAGTATACTAGACAACTTTTTTGATAAGTAAAACCTATAAACCACTAAATGCATAGATAGTTAAATCAGTAAATACCTAAACTACGTAATACCCAAATACATAAACCATTAAACTGCTTTATAATACATAATAATTAATAAATCTAATTTTAATTTCTATTTATGATAGTTATATATTCATTTTAATTATTTATCAATTTATTTTTATTGAAATATTTATTAAAAAATAAATAATGAGTGCGACAAATATAATTTAAATAATTTATTTTTAATCAAAAAAAATATATACGCTTATAAAAGAAGTAAAAATTTAAAAATAAAAAATTATTATCCAGTAATATATTTTACTTTAATTTTTAATCAATTTGGGTTTTGTCAATATTTTCATTTTAGAACTGAAATGAAATCTTATTCTTTGTTTTTCATCTCTTCTATATCTCTTTTTTTAAAATTTTTTTTTGAAACTCTAATTTAAATAGAAATCCTAACTTGGATATGATATTAAAGATATTCCAGTGATTGAAGAGTGACACATGGTTATGTCGTTGATATGTGGTGGTGCATAGTGTGCTAGTACGAGTGATAGCATCTATCAGAATTGGGTGCCAATCATGGTAGTGTCATTACTATCTAGAAGATAAAATTGAGTTTTTCCCATGTTCTTGTTGTTATGGTGGTGTAGATAATGGCCCATAGAAATGTAATTCTAGGTTCATGATGGTGTGATGGGTGAGTGAGATTTCTTATGGTGATTTTCAATGTGGTTAGTTTGCTAGCATCAATGTAATGTTGGGTTGCATGTGTGATGCAATAGTGGTTTTGTTACATGATGCAAGTAATTTGTAGTTGAATTTGTGTGTGATAATTTTGGTTGAATGGGGCAAAATATATTAGATGGAACCATATTAGTTTGGTGATTGTATTTGAAGGAACAATATAATATGTTTGGTGTATTTATATGTGTGCCTATAATATTTATGCATTGTTGTAATTGTGTTTCATGTTTTTTTTTATGTAGCTATTTGTACAACCAACTCAAGAAATCAAAATTGGTCAAAATTAGCTGAAAAGGTAGAATATTATTACATCTTTGATTCATATAAGTAGTACTTTTTGGGGTTTTAGATTTATATGTCATGTTATTTAGTGTTGTTTTTCTGAGTAACTTATGTATATATACAGTTTGACAAGAAATAAACTTATAAACAAGAAGAGATCAACATCATGCATAGAGAATGTGTAGAGTACTTTCAAGGCTTTATTTGAAAAAATGTGTTGGATGTTTGTTTTAAAAAAAGTATTGGATTTTGTATGACAATATTAAATATTTCAATTTTATATTTTTGGTATTTTTTTGTAAATGAAAGAATATGTTTCGAAGACAGGATTGGATATTATAGTATGTTTTGAAAATATAGTCTAATGTTTACAATAAACAATGGTTTAAAAAAAGTAATCTTTTGTATAGTTGTAGATGAAGTTAAAAGTAAAAAGACAAAGTAAAAGTATTTTACTACGTCAAAAATGCAGTTTTTTCACTTAATAGACTTAGTTAAAATTCAAAAAAATGTAGTTAAAAATAGTTTAAGTATGTTATAAAATAGTCTTTTAAGTAGTAAAGTATGAGTAACTATACTCATACTTTACTACTTTTTTTTCTACATCTACTTCTTATGTATCATTATTTTATAATTTTTTTTCTTTTTGTTTCTTCTTTTTGTTTTTACTATTTCTTATTCTTCTTTGTTGTTATTCTTCTTCATATTTTCTTATTTCTTCTTCTTCCTCTTCTTCTTCTTCTTTTTCCTTCATCTTCTTATTTTGCTTTTTTTTATTCTTTCTTTTTTTTGTTCGGCTTCTAATTCTTCTGTTTCCTTTTCATCAACATATTATTTTTCTTCTACTTATTATTATTATTATTAAACTTTTTATACTTTTTCTTCTTCTATTTATTCTTTTTTTCATATTTTTCTTCTTTTTTTCTTATTTTCTTCTTCTTCTTTTTCTTCTTCTTTTACTTCTTCTTTTTCTACTTCTTTTTCTTCTTCTTCTTCTTTTTTTCTTTTTTTCTTTTTCTTTTTTTTCTTCATGTTTTAATTTCTTTATCTTTATCTTCTACTTTTATTTCTTCTTCTTTCTTCTTCTTTCTTTTTCTTTTTCTTCTTTTTCTACTTCTTTTTGTTATTTTTATTCTTTGTTCTACTTCTACTTCTTCTACTTCTTTTGTTCTTCTGCTTATTCTTCTTCTTCTAATTTTTTCTACTTTATTTTCATCATCATCATAATCATCTTTTTTTTCTTTTATTCTTCTTTTTATTCATTTTATTCTTCTTCTACTTTTTCTTATTAGTTTTATTATTCGTTTTATATTTTTACTTATATCTATTTTTATACTTCTTCTTTCATCTTCATCTTTTTCATATTCTTTATGTACTTTTTTATTCTTCTTTCTACTTTAGTTTCTTCATCTACTTATTCTTCATCTTTTTCTTTTACTTCTTTTTCTTCTTTTCTTCCATCTTTTTTTTTCTTTCTTATTCTTTATTTTACTCATTTTCTTCTTTCTTGTTCTTTATCTTCTTTCTCCTTTTTCTTTCTTCATCATCATCAACTTTTTCTACTAATTCTTCTAATTGTAAAACTTATTCTTCTTCTTATTCTTATTCTTTTTTCTTTTATTTCTTCTTTTATTTCTTGTTTTTATTCTTCTACTTAAAGTTCTTTTTCTTCATCTTATTCTTTACTTTTTAATTATTTTTTTATTCTTCTTATTCTTCTATATTTTTTCATCTTCTTTATCTTCTTTCTTCTTCATATTCTCTCTCTTTCTTCTTCTTATTCTTATTATTCTTCTTCTTCTTATTCTTCTTCTCCTTCTTCTTTCTTATTATTGTTTTACTAGTACTAGTACTACTTCTTTTTCTTCCTTGTTTTCCTTCTTCTTTGTTCTTCTTCCTTCTTATTTTTGTTTATTTTCTTTCTTCTTCTTTCTTTTTATTTTCTTCTTTGATCATCATCATCATCTTTTTCTTCTTATTCTTCTTTTGTTCTTCTTCAACTTTTCTTCATCTTCTTCTACTCATCATCCTTCTTTTTTTTCTTATATTTTTTATTATTCTTTTTCTTTATTTCTTCTTCTTTTTATTCTTCTTTTCTTCATATTCTTCTTTATTATTTTTCTACATGTTCTTTTTCTTCTTCTTATTTCTATTCTTCTTCTACTTATTTTTATTCATCTTCTTCTATTACTTATTTTGTTTCTTCTTATTTTTCATTTTTTCTACATTTTATTCTACTTTCTTTTCTAATTATTCTACTTTTTATTCTTTTTTTTCTTTCTTTTCTTCTTATATATTCATCTTATTCTTTCTTTTTCTTCTTCTTTTTTTTCTTCTTTTTTTTTATTCTTCTTTTTATTCTTCTTCTTTTTGTTATTCTTCTTCTACTTTTTCTTTCTACTTAATCTTCCTTCTTCTTATACTTCTTATTTTTTTTTCTTCTACTTATTTGAATTCTTCCTCAATTAATATATTCTTCTTCTTCTACTACGATTTTTTCGTTTTCTTCATCTTCTTTATTTTCTTCCTTTAGTTCTTTTTCTTTCTTTTTCTTCACCTTTATCTTATTTTTTATATTCTTCATATTCATTTTTTTCTTCTTCTTTTTCATTTTTTTATTTTTTATTTTCTTCTTCTTTCTTCATCTATTACTACTTCTCATTCTTCTTCTTCTTTTTCTTCTTTTTCTTTTTCTTTTTCTTCTTCTTCTTCTTCTTCTTCTTCTTCTTCTTCTTCTTTCTTCTTAACCTTCTTCTACTTTTTTCCTCTTCTTACTTCTTTTTTCTACTTCTTTATCACTTCTTTCTTCCACTTATTTTTATTCTTCTAATTCATCTATTTCATTTTTTTTCATATTTATTAATACTTTTCAATTTATTCTTCTATTCTTTGTCTAACTTTTTTTCTTTTTCTTCTTATTTTAATTTTTCTACTTCTTCTTGTTTCTTCTTCTTATACTTCATCTTCTTATAGTTATTTTTCTTCGTATTTTTCTTATTCTACCTCTTTTATTTCTTCATCTTCTTTTTCATTCATCTTCTTTTCATTCATCTTCTTTTTCAAATTCTTTTTTACTTGTTCTTATTCTTTATTTTTATTTTTAGTAATTTCTTTCAACTTTTTTTTCTTTCTTCCTTATGCTTTCTACTTTCTTCTTTCTTTCTTCTTCTTCTTCATTCTTCTTTCTTCTTTTTCTTTTGATTCTTCTTTCTACTTTTTAATTTTTTTTTCTTCTACAATTTTATCTTCTTATTCTTATTCAACTTCTTCTTCTTTTTTTGCCACTTCTTCATATTCTTTTTTTTATTCTTCTACTTTGTCATCTTCTTTTTCTTTTTCTTCTAATTATTATTATTATTCTTCTTCTTCTTCATTTTTTTTCTTTTTTTTCTTCTTCTTCTTTTATCAACTTCTTTCTTCTTGTTATTTCTTCTTTTTTTACTTATTTTTTTTCTTCTTATTATATTTTTTATTCTCCTATATTCTTCTAATCCTTATTTCACTTATTTTTCTTCTTTTAATTATTTACCTTAATCTTCTTTTTGTTCTTCTTCTTCTTCCTAATTTTCATTTTATTCATCTTCATATTTTTCTTCTTCTTTATTTTCTTCTTTATTCTTCTTCTATTTATTTTAATTTTTCTTCTTTCTTCTTTTTCTTATTAGTGTTTTATTTTTCTGTCTTCTTATTTCTTCTTCTTCTTTTTTTTTTCTTTTTTTTCTTTTTTTTTCTTTTTCTTCTTCTTCATCTTTTTATTTTTCATCTTTATCTTCTTCTTTATTTTTTCTTTTTTTTTCTTCTTTTTCTACTTCTTGTTATTCTACTTCTTCTTCTTTCTTCTACTTCTTCTATAATTTTTTAGTATTCTTATTATTGTTATTATTATTATTCTTCTTCTTCTACTTCTAATTCTTCTTCATCTTATTATATATCTACTTCTTTATCATATTATTTTATATTGAATTTTTCTTCTTCTTATTCTTCTTCAACTTATTATTATTATTATACTTCTTCTTCTTTATCTTTTTCTTCTACTACTACTATTACTTCTTCTTCTTCTTTATCTTTTTCTTCTACTACTACTATTACTTCTTCTTCTTCTTTATCATTTCCTTCTACTACTACTACTTCTTTTTCTTCTTATTCTCCTAACTTTATTAATTTTTTTTTCTTCTTATTCTTATTTTTCTCTTCCTCCTCATTCTTCTACTTTTTATTCATCTTCTTCTTTGACATCTTTTTATTTTTATTCTCTTTCTATTTCATATTTTTTCTTTTACTTCTGCTTCATCTTCTTTTACTTATTCTTATTCTTCTTTCTAAATTTTTATTCTCCTTTATTCTTCTTCTTCTTTTTTGTTCTGCATATTCTTTATTTTTATTAATATTATTCTTTTTCTTGTTTATTTTTCTTTTTTATTTTCTTCTTTTCCTTATTTATCTTTTTATCCGTCTTTTTTCTTCTTAATCTTCTTCTTTTTCAAAAAAAAATTATAATTCTTCTTCTTCAACAAATTTTTATAATTCTTCTTCTTCTTCATTTTTCTTCTTTTTCTTTTATATTCTTCTTCCTTTTCTTCTTTTACTTCATCTTCTTATACTACTAATACTTATTTTTCTTCTTGTTTTCCTTTTTCCTTTATACAAAAAATTTTTATAATTATTCTTCTTCCTTTATTCTTCTTTCTTTTTCTTCTTTTTTTTTTTTTGCCATTTATTTTTCTTCTTCTTCTTCTTAAAATATTACTTTTTCTTCTTTTTTCTTCGTCTTCTTTCTTGTTCTTGTTGTTCTCCTTCTTATTATTGTCTTCTTCTTTTACTACTACTTCTTAATTTTTTTTGTACTTCTTCTTTAGTTTCTTTGTACTTCTTCTTTCTTCTACTTTTCCTTCTTCTTCATTTTTTTATTTTTTCTCATTCTTCTACTTCTTGTTGTTATTCTTCATCATCATATCTTCTTCCTTCTTCTTTTTTCTTCTTCTTTATATTTTTTCTATATTCTTCATCTTTCTTCTTCGCCTTCTTTTTCTTATACTACTTTTTATTTTTTTATTTTTATTCTTTTTTTATTTGTTATTCTTCTTCTTTTTACTTCATATTTTATTTTTCTTCTTCTTCTTTCTTCTTCTTGTACTTCTTATTCATAAAATACTACTACGACTTCTTCTTCTTATTTATCTTTTTGTTCTCTCTTTATTTATTTCTTCTTTTGTTTTTTTTTTTCTTCTTATTCTACTTCTTCATCTTCTACTTCTTCATCTTCTACTTCTTCATCTTCTACTTCTTAATCTTTTTCCTTTTCCTCTTTCTACTTCTTTTTTATTATTTTTCTTTTCTTTTTTATTATTCTTCTTCACCTTTTTTGTTCTTCTTGTTTTTTCTTCTTCATGTTCTATTTCTTTTGATTATTGTTCTTCTTATTCATTTTCTTCTTCATCTACTTCATCATCTTGTTCTATTACTTCTTCTTCTATTTTTTCATTTTCTTTATATCTTTTTTTTTCTTTTTTCTTTTACTTCTTCTTTTTTATTCTTTTATTTCTTGTTCTTTTTTATTTTACTTCTGCTTCTTCTACTTCTTCTACTTCTTCTACTTCTTCTTTTATTTCTTTATCATCATCTTCTTCTTCTTCTTGTTTTTATTATTTTTTCTTTTAATTCTTATTCTTTTTTCTACTACTACTTGTTCTTCTTCTACTTCTATTATAACTTCTTCTTCTACTTCTTCTTATTTTTTATTCTTTTAATTTTTATTTTATATTTTTCTTTCTTCTCTTTTCTTCTTCTTCTTCTTCTTCTTCTTCTTCTTTACCATGCCTTCATCTTCTTTCTACTTCATCCTCTCTCTTATTATTATTCTTCTTCTACTACTTAATATTTTTCGTCCTCTTTTGCTTCTTCTACTTTTTCTTCTTCTTGTTCTTCTTTTTCTTCTTGTTCTTCTTTTTCTTCTTCTTCTTATTCTTCTTTTTTATTCTTCTTTATCTTCTTTTTTCTTCTTTTTTTTTCTTCTTGTTCTATTTCTACTTCTTATTTTTTTTCTTATTTTACTTTATATTATTTTTCTTCTTCTTATTCTTCTTCTCTTTTATATTCTATTACACATCTTTTTATTAGTATTCATCTACTTCTTCTTCTTCTTCTTTTACATTTTGATCTTCTTCTTCTTCTTCTTTTACATTTTAATCTTATTCTTCTTCTTATTCTACTCCTAATTTTTTTTCTACACCTTTTTCTTCTTCCTCTACTTCTACTCCTTCTTATTCTTCTACTTCTACTTCTCATCCTTATTCTTCTTCTTTTTCTATCTTCTACTTATCCTTCATTTTCTACCTTCCACTTCTCCTTCTTTGTTTTCTTCTTTCTCCTTCATATTGTTTTTTCTTCTTCTTCTTCTTGCCCCCCTTCTTCTTCTTATCATTGTTGTTGTTCTTCTTCTTCTTCTCCTTCTTCATATTTTTTTATTCCATTTGTTATTCTCGTTCTTGTTCTTTTTCTTCTTTCATCTTCCTTATTCGTATACTTTTCATTCTTCTTCAATATGAACTTCTTCTTCTTATTATTTTTATTTTTTATTCTTCTTTATCATCTTAAATTATATTATTATTTCACCATCATAATCTTTTTGTTCTTCATCTACTAATTTCTTCTCCTACTTTCTCTTCTTACACTTCTACTTATTCTTTTTCCACTTCATCTTCTTCTACTTCAACTACTATTTTTCATTCTATATTGTTTATTGCTTATTCTTTTTCTTCATCATCATCTTTTTTTGGTCTTATTTTTGTTGTTGTTCTTTTTCTTTTACTTTCTTCTTCATTTTTCCTATTTTTTTCTTTTAAAAGTTTTCTTTGCTTTTTCTTATTCTTATTCTTCTTTTTCTTCTTGTATCTTCTCTTTTTTTTCTTTTTTTTCTTTTTCTTTATTTTTCTCATCTTATTCCTCTTTTTTTTGTCGTTGTTCTTCTTCTTTCTTCTTATTATTTTTCTTCTAATTCGACCATTTCTTTATATTCTTCTACTACTACTACAACTTCTTCTTCCCTATCCTCTTTTGATTTTTTTTTCATCTTCATATTTCTTCTACTTTTACTTCTTCTTCTTCTTTATTCTTATTCTTAATCTTCTTCTTGTTATTCTTATTTTTATTTTTTTCTTCTTCTTCTTCTTTTTTTTCTTCTTCTTCTTCTTCTTTTTCTTCATATTATTATTATTCTTCTACTTGTTCTTCTTCATGTTGTTTCACTAATACTACTACTTCTTCTTTTTCATTTTTTTTATTGTACTTCTTTATTCTATTTCATCTTTTCTTCTTGTTCATTTTTTTCTTATTTTTTTATCTTTTTCTACCCCATGTTATTCTTTATCATCATCTTCTTCTTTATTCTTTTTTTATTTTCTTCTACTTCAAGTTCTATTTTTTTTCTATTATCCTTTCTTCTTCTTCTTCTTCTTCTTATTCTTATTCTTTTATTTCTTTCTTATTTTTGTTTCTTCTTCATTATTCATCATCATCTACTTTTTCTTGTTTTTTTGTTCATCTTTTAAATATTCGCTCTTTTGTTTATTTTTTCTAATTTTTTTTCAAAATTATTTTTCTATTCTTTAATCTTCATCTTCCTTCTTCTTCTACTACTACTTCATCTACTTTTTGTTTTTTTTTCATCTTATTATCATTTCTTTCTTTTACTTTTTATTCTTTTTATTCATCATCATCATCTTCTTCTTATACTATTTTTCATCTTTTCTGCTTGTTTTAATTTCATATTCTACTTCTTTTCATCTTTTCGGTTCTTATTTAATTTCTTTTTTTCTTTTTGTTCTACTTATTTTCGAACTTCTTCTTTTTCTTCTAGTTCTTTATTCTTCTAATGATTCTACTTTATTCTTCTACTTCTTCTTTTTTTTCTTATTTCCTCTACATCATCTATTTTTATTTTTCTTTTTCTTTTTCTTTTTCTATTTATTCAACTTCTTTATCCATCATCATCATCATCTTCTATTTCTTCTCCTCATTCTCCTTCTCTTTTAATTCTTATTATACTTTTATTTTTATTTATTTTTCTTCTATTTATTCTTTTATTCTTTTTCTTCTTCACCCCTATTCTTCTTTTTCTTCTTCTTCCTCCTCATCTTCTTCTTTTTTCTTCTTCTTTTCTTCTTATACAACTTCTTCTTATTTTTTTACTCTTGTTTCTATTTCTTCTTCTTCTTTTTTGTTCTTTTCCTTTTTTTCTTTTTCTTCTTCTTATATTTATTGGTCTTCTTCTTCAACTTTTTCTTCTTCTTCTTCTTCTTCTTTTTCTTATTCATGCACATATTCTTTTTCTTCTACTACTTATTACATGATCATATTATTCTTATTCATTCTCCTTCTTTTATATATTTATTTTTACTCTTCATTAATTTTTTTTAAATTTTTTGTCATTTTTTTTATTCTTCTTCTTCTTCTTCTTTCTTATCTTTTTTTTCTACTACTACTAATTATTTTTCTTCACGTTCTTTCTTATTTTTCTACTACTTTTTTCATCTTCTTCTTTCATTTCATCATCATCATCATCATCCTTA